>CAEFZY010028337.1:0-75713 GCA_903066815.1 Brachyrhaphis roseni
TTAAGCTTCAGCTATGAAAAAAAGCAATTTGTTCTGACTGATCAGATCAGTCAGACTGTATGTACCATTTTGTAAAATGACACATACAAAGTGATACATTTTGTACATATAAAGTGATACATAAAGTCTGATTAGTTAACACCCACCCACATACATATGTATGTGGGTGGGTGTTTATTGCAATGCAAAAAGCATTGCAATAAACAATAGTAATGTTTTGTCATAATCTTCAATTATTATTTTCATAATGGCATAATAATGCAGGAGATGGGAGACAATGGAGAGGATTTATGGTGAGATTAAATTAATGGGACAGTATTATGTGTTTTCCAGGCACATAATGCCATTTTGTAGCATAATCAAGTCACTATGTTCACTTCAGTTGTTAAAAAATGCTATATGTCAAATATGACAAAAAAAAAAAAATCTACTTTGTAATTTAACACCTTGAAATTGGGCCTCTGCTTCTTTAAGAAACTCCTGCTCTTTCTGAAACTCCGCCTTCAGGAAGTCATCACAACATGGCCTAACCATTTAGCAACATTTTTACCAGCGTTGCACTGCTCAGCAGATGCCCTGCTCCCCCAGGTGTTTGCTAATTGCTGCTGACTAGTCTGAAGGAGGCAAGCGGGAGAGGAAACTCAGAAACTGCAGCTCTGAGGAGGAGCTTCATTCTCGAAGGCAGGGCTAGGTCCAACAGCTGAATGGTTGCCATGGGAGATTATAGGATTTCTCAAACATAAATGAAAGAATCAAGGCAACACTGCAGGTATGTTTTTGATGAGGGAATAACATTATAACATCAAATAAATTTCAATAAAGTCAATTTAATATATATTACTGTAATTTGACATCATAATGAAAGAGGACATTCATACACACAACTTTTCAGATTTTCCTTTGAAAAAACCTCTGAAGACAATGTTTATGTTGGTCAAGCATATCGAATCTCCAGAAAATACATTTGAGTTTGAAGTTCAGCCCCTATAAGACTTTCAACTATTGCAATTAATTAAACATTTGTTGCAACTCACAGAGGCGGTTTGCTGCTGTAAGGCCTCTCTGCCAAAATGAGCCACGTGATTGATGATTGGAGAGAAGTTTGTTGGACCGTAGAGCTTCACCTGAGGCAGACACTGCTGATAGGCAACGATCACTCCCTCTATGCCTACGAAACCAGACGAAAACAGCACCGAAATCATATGGGTCACACAAACAATCTGGATCTCTGGTTTCTACACATCACCAAGAAATAAAGATGAAGCCCCAACATGATAAGGAACTTTAACTTCCTGTGAGACATTAAAGTTTCACTAGGTCTTACCTGCACAGAATGGATTTGAGGGGTTGAAGTTGATGGGGAACTCATGGCTGACCTGCAGACGAGCAACTAATTATATCAAACGAACATGTCTGGACAAGGTACACTAATTCAGAGTGAGCTTTTAAAAATAAAAAAGTATAAAACAGCTCAAATCAATCACCTGCCATGTTGGAGGAAGCTGAGCGCCAAAACCAAAGGCGGGGAACATCTTGTCACTGTGGGAAGGAAATTATATAAGTAACAGTGTTGGTCAAGGGGAGTTAACCAACATGTGGGAATAAGACATACACTTTCCCCTGGTCATACTGCAGTGAGTGTCCCATGAGTTTTCTTAAGGACTTCATTCAGAAGGACGCTGGGTTTGGTTCACCTCTGCTGTAAATCTGTCATTTATTCCATTATTTCATGCCCATGCATAAAGAAGTTTACCCATGGGTTTGGAAGGTATGGGGAGAATCTGAGGGAACGCAGTTACTACAGCTGTGGTACAAGTCAGTGTTGACTTTTTCCAACCTCTGCTGCGGCGAGCTGCTCTAGTTGGACCTAATAACTGGAAGGACCTCACATTTATTCTCTATAGCAGCAAACATCGTTTCTTATAACATCTCACCGGCCACTTTATTAGGTACACCTACTGCTAGTACCAGGGTTGGCTCCCTTTTGCCTGAAGGACCACCTTAAATCTTGGTAGTATTGACTAACTAAGATGGTCAAAACATTCCTCACTTAAAAATTATATAATGAGATTATTTAATGTGAATATTCTATGAAATAAATGCATTTACAAATAAACGTCCCGTAAAATAATAAATATACCTTTTAAAGGATGAAATATGCATATGATTGTCATTCTTATTTATTAAATAAATAAACAGAGTAATAATAATTACAATTATTTTACAGGGGTCACCATTATACCACCAAATTGAACCATGATAAATTTATGTCAAATTCTGACTTCTTCGAAACTTCTGAATGTGCAGCTGAAACTGAAAATCATTGTTTTTCCGACTTGCTATTGTCAAATTTTAGTGAACCTGTGTGAACTGAAACCTCTATACCTCTATTTTTTTTTTCTTTTTAATTTCAGACCATTTTCATTATCCCAGTAGATCAGCAGATCTACCTAGAGAAGGCTGTCTGCCGCTAGCAACATGAATGCAGCAGCAAATCTACAACAGAATGGCTAAAGATTGAGAATCAAGGTGTTGCAATCATGTTCAAAGGGCAGATCCTTAACCTGACCTGTGCAAACAATTGCACAACGGTCCTCATTTTCTTTACTGAGTATTTTTATTTAAAATCTGAATAGGTTTACCTTATTAACACCATGCATTCAACGTATCTTTTTACCTGTCATAGTCCTGGATGACGTTACCGACTGCCCAGATCGCTGCCAGATACTCGTTGTAGCCTTGAGGGTTGATGTAGTGTAAAGATGTGGGTAAACTGGGATTCCCATTGGAGCCCGTGAAATCGATAGCAATCTGACCCCAAGCATAAACAATATCACTGTTAAAAGTTGTCTTTTAAAAATCACAATGGGAAGTTTTGTCAATATTTATTAGATCTGAAATGATTTTCAATAGATTGTAGTTCTCACCGTGAAGTTAATCTGACAGCCGCCCATTATGTAATCCAGAAATGTGTACTCCTTCACTGTCTATAAGCAAATAAGGAAAAAAATACATATACTAACACCATAATCATAATAGAAAACTGCATCTTTCATACTTCTCCTGACTCAACTTTAAGGAAGGAATGGAGGTAGAAGGCTGGGAAGGAAGGAGTGAAGGAAGGAAAGAAGGGTACAGGAATTAAGGAAAAAAGAAAAGGCACAAAGAAGGGAAGGAAGGAACAATATTTGGAGGATGGACTTGAGGAAACGAAGAGGGAAGAACACAACAGAGAAAAGTTTCAAACACTGAAACAGGGAACAATTAAGTCAGGAAATAGAAATATTCCTCCACACTCTTATTCAATCTTTTAAAATGTATCAGAGACCTATAAAATACAGAACTCAACTTCGCCCCTTAGTAAAAAACCTTAAAGTAGCACATAGTTGTCAAGTGGATAGAAAATACTACGTGGTTTTCAAAACTTTCTGCACGTGTCAGTGCGAAAGACGAGCATTCGTACGTTTGTTCGTCACATTAGGGTTACGTTGTTCTAAAACATGTTTAGACAAATAAATCAGCTATTAACATTTTCACAGCATTCCAACAGTGATGATACAAAGCAGTGCTAAAAAAAAAAAAGAGCACTTGGCTGCAAACAGCAGGACCGCCACCAGTGTGGGTCAACTAGCACTGAAAATTATAGATGGGTATTTTCTTGACAGGTGTAATGTAACATACACACATCCTGTCATTTATCGCCAGTGAAACTGAGCTCCTGTACATTGCAGTCTTTCATAATTCAGCAGAATGATGGGAGCAGAATAAACTATTTATGGGCTGAGTGAAAGTGAAATGGATCTATTACTATAAAGATTCCTTCTCACTCGTATTCCTGAGCAGATTCAGATCTCATTTTTAAAATTAGTTGGACTAATATATGTTTAAACGTGCTTGCTTATTTTATTTTATTTTCTGTCATATCGATCTGCCATAGAGTTGGAATGCCCACATATGTTTTAGACAGAAAGTCCAACCTTCTTTATGGTATTACAATGGGTTTAAAATCACATATTTGCTTGCTTTATGAAGGAAATGTCTTATGAAATAGTTACAAATACCTTGCATTGTTTTATGATGATAATTCCAGAGTTTTTGTATCCTTTCTTCTTCTGCTTCTTCTTGCTGTTGATGCATTCAAACTCAGCCTGAGGAGAAGAGACTCAAACCAGTCAGGTTTCACCAGCACTTTTCATTTACTAGGCACTTTTGTAACGCACCATGAAAAAACAAAGGTTTGAACTGAACTCACAGCGTATGACTGAGATGCCTGCTGTATCTGACAGAGTGACGTGAGGAAGGAGCCGATGAAATCATGCGAGCCGCTGTTGTTGTAGTCGTAGCAGTCAATCTGTGAGAGACAAGAGGGTCGGGAGAACCAGGACAAAGTCTCACTAGTCTTTATTATCGTCAATTAAAGCACGCAGGAGGCAGAGCAGATGCGGCAAGAGCATGAGTGTGATGCATTCAATGTGACACTCTGATAATGAAAACCTCTAGCAGAGAGAGACACACACACACACATCCAGTGTTGGTGTGGAGAGAACATAGAAAACAGAAGAGCTCTACACACAGTATGAAGCGAACAGCAGAGATCAGAGAAGCTAGGAGAAGCTACAGCCTACAGAAATCCACGGCTAAGAAAGCTGATGGGTTATCCATCTTAACGGAGAAATCTACTTATGGAGAAACTGGTCCATTGGTTCTCTTACCAATTCAGCGTTTAGCCATATAGCTAGCAGGTAAAACAGAGGAGCTGCAAAATAATTCTGGAAAATAAACTACATCGAATATAAAAGATTAACGAATCCAGCCACAGCAAAATTTAAGATATGTGATTAACATATTTAAGGCCAATTCAGATTTTTAAAATGAATTTAAGACATTTTAAGGATACGCGGACACAATGGCAAAAAGAAAAAAAAAATGCTCTCTGGATGTGAAAAGCTGATAGAGATATAAATCAAAAGAGTTGCGATGGTAATTTTAGCAAAAGTTGTTCTACAAAGTATTTACTGAGAGTACATGTCAAACTGAGAAGTGTGTACAATTTTTTCCCCCCATTTTCCATTCATGTCCTACATTGTGTTGGCCTCATAAAATACTGACAAAATGTGAAAAAATTCAATATGATATTTATTCTAATATGAAATTTCCAAGTTGACAACAATTCACAGCATCATCTCATCGCAGACTAAAATCAGGGGGATTCAGAAATGGACCAGTCTCCTCAGAAGTGAGTGTGTTCCTTTAAGACGGATGTAGATGCATTGTGGACTTCAGCCGGTCCGGTCACAGACACCGCACCCTTCAAGTGATGTGCACTCACTCTGCTAACAGTTAACTCACTTGTTGTGCTGCCTGGAAAGCATCTGTTCCACAAAAGTGTGCTTTAATGGAGTTAGGAAACGGACATAAAACAAACACGCATTTCTTTATTTGTAGCAAGAAGATTAAACTTAACAGAACATGTCCAGGGGACTTGATTTTACTCAAGCAGAAGCCTCAGACATTAGGACATTCTAGCTTTTAGCTTCTTTATCTTTAGAAATACTGCCTGAGGTTGTAGTGAATGTACCTTTATAGATTTTTCCACGTCACCGTCGCAGAGGGACTGCATCGGGATTCTGAATGGCTTCCATATGGGGTTTAGATTGTATTTCACCACCTGAACCAGAGAAATTATTTCAGAAAAACTATCACAGCAGCAATGTTTGGTAACAGTGCACACTTTAAACTTAATAGTACTTAGTTCACTATCACAAACAACACTTTGTGTCTGTACCTCGGTCCTGTGGGCCAGCTGCCACCCAGTTTCTGTCTGCTTGTAAAACTCCAGGAAAGGGTCGGACTTGCCAAAAAAGTCCTGCAAAAAACAGAGAGCCGTAGTTAACTTTTTTTTTAACCGTTGCAATGTTAAGACTTCCAAATGTAAGTCATAAACTCTTACATTATGACAAATGTTGGAACCCAGTTACCAATATTTATTTCTCTCTTGAACTTGTTTTCAATAATTGCGATTAAATTAATCAGATTATTAAAATAATTGTCAACTATATATAGCATTTAAGATAAAAAATAAAATGCTTATTTTCATATCTTAAAAATAATAAAATGAGTTGTAAACTTCTAACATTGAATAAAAAGATGTCTTAAATGCAAGTAAGTTTGTAGAATGAGCCAAGTTTTTCTTATCCGATTAATTGTCAGAATAATCAATAGATTAATCTATAACCAAAATAATCGTTAGTAACATCCCTAATAATTAGTACATCAAGTGAGTTGTTTCAGTTTTTATGCTACAGTTTTTATGCTACATTTTTGTGCGCATTAGACACCAGGATCTGATCTAATCATGAAGGTCATGATAATATGACAACTCATCTTGAATCATCTGCCTTTAATAATTCAGTATTGACAAAACGATTTGGTCAAGAGTTTTAAAATTCAGCAGCAGAGTAATCTGACCAATCAGCGAGCAGAACAGTCAGTCATCCAAACCTTTTTGTCCAATGACCTGGCAGCAACTTCAAACGCCACCACTCTGTTGTCGTTTCTCTCCTCTGCACAAATCTAGAAATTGGAAAAAGAAATAGTACCAAGTAAAAAAAAAATAAATAAATCAGAAAAATAATTCACACCCCTTGACCTTTTCCACATGTTATCATCCCCCAGCTATACACTTCAATAGAGATAGAATAATAATAATAATAGAAGTTTTATGCGAGGGCTTCCACACCCTCATGTAAAACATAAAACAACTGTGTTTATTTATTCAGTTTATGAATCTTTTACTCTAGTTGATGGAACTACTTAAGGAAGCCTGCACATACGGGGCAAAGTAAGATGACTTGGACTGTATCTGGGTTTGGTCTTGAGTTGTTCAAGCTAAAACAAAAATACGAATGTTAAATATATAGTGTTTATGTAGAGATTTAAGTTTGTGTGTGTATGTTTTTGTAGAAAGTCAGAATTTTGCTCCCAGTTTATTTGATTTGTTTTGGTATAAAGCAACCAAAACTCTTCTTGGGATAACTGAACTGAATTTTCACAACAAAATGACAATAAAAGTACCAGTAACATTTTGTAGATCTGATCATCCTCAGTAAACTACAGTATGTGTTGTTGTTTTTTTCCTTTTGTTATTGTTGTTTGTTTTTTACGTTTCCTGCAAACATTAACATTCCATTGAAGAAAATGCATTTAACCCTTTTTTTGGCAAAAGTTATACGTTTTTCTTTATTTTTAGGACCTAAAAATAAAATGGTGGTTCTTTAAAAATACCAACAAATTGCCCACATTATAAATTGTCTTTTTCCAAAAGGTCAAGTAACATAAGCAGCTCCAAAAATGTTTTATTTTGTACAGAAGGCAGAAATGGCCCACTTGTACTGTAGCGGTTCCAGTCACCTACAGTGATCAGCAATGCTCCAAAAAGCAAAAGAGGTGAAGTACTTTATAAGTTTTTATCAATCAAAAAAGCTCACGGTTATCGTTCCTTTCCCTGCTGGTGTCTTGTCTCTCTTCACAAGAGGTTTTGTTAGTTTTTTCGAAGACACAATCTGAGCACAGAGACACAGGAAGTCAGTTTAGTAAGAGTTGCTACAAACTCTAGCTTAAACCAGAAATCTCTACGTTTTAACAAATCAAACAAGACGCACGAAGCTCGACAAATAGCTGACATTTTCTTTCTGACCTGTCCCAAGGTGCACTCAAACTGTCCCAGGAAGTCCGCTTCTTCTGGAGTGCAGTTTTCGCTATCGATGTCGTACACTTCAAACCTGAGTTTCTGCACCGTCTCGAAGTAGAAGTCGAGGACGATGCTCTTAGAAAACTTGGGATTAAGGCAGTTCTGGATTTTCTCTGTTCGCCCAATCTGCCGCAAGAGACAGAAAAAAAAAAAGAAAAAGCTGCGTCGCATTACAAGTCCAGATCTTCTGCCTGAGCAACGCGATGGAGAACAGAAATAGCCGAGCACTCACCTCGTACCAGTGAGAACCCGAGGAGTTCAACTGGAGCACGCACATGGGGTCGGACTTGGAGAAGGCGTCCATGTCCAGCAGATTATCGCAGGCGATGCTGAGCGCCACCTTGGTGACGCAGTCTGTGGCCTTGGGTTGCGGTGCTTGAAAAGACGCCATCGTTCTCCGAGGGAGACCTTCAAGAACCCCCCTCAAAAAAAAACTAACCAAAAAACATACATGTCAGAAAATAAAGACAAGCATTTAGCAGCTTTAGCTCCGGTCACACTGAATGGGGCTTATATTGAACAGGAAACCAATCAGACAATGACCAAGGATTAGCAGGTCTGATAACCATCTGACCTTCCCAAAGACTTCTTCCCTTTTTACCCACCAATAAAATGAGCTGATGCTTCAGTCTCTGTTCAGTACAACAGTTTATGTGCAAAAAAAATCATTACAGTTTTAGGGAAAAAAAATTCTAATTTGCAAGTGCAATTCTGTGACCCCAATAAGCGACGCTTATTGTATTATAAGCCTGACAGGCTGCCAGGTTTTACCTGCTTTTACTTATATATATATATATATATATATATATATATATATATATAGTAGTAATAGTGATAGTAAAAGTGAAACTAGGCATGAGGCAGGGAATTGCACTGATTGACTGCACCTTTGCGTTTTGGCTTTGTGCAACGCTGCGGCATCTGGTCATAATTTTGCACCGTCTCTCAGCCATTGTTTAAGACAGCAATGAAGGAGAACATACTCTTCCAAGATGAGCAATTGTTTTGCGTCATCAGTCAGTAAAGTGTGACAGAACGAAAGGATAAACATCCAAAGAACATGTGGAAGAAGCACATGGGGCTTACTGTGGGGTAGGGTATGGGTTCTGTGATGCTGTGGGTCTGCTTCTCTTCCATAGAAATGTTATTAGAAGTGAAATGATGAACTCTTTACAGGAATAAAGGAATGCCGTCAAACAAGAGTGCAATCTCTGTTGAATCACATTTATGACATAAATGTGATTCAACACACTGTTAAACTACATGAGATGAAATATTTGAAATATCTGAGCAGTTTCTGAGAGGTTTAATGTTTTATTTTCAGTTAGTAATGCTATTATTATTACCAATCTGAACCTTTTTGAAAGGCAGAGATGCCTACAAACAAGATTTAGCCAATAACAACAACAGGAAAGAACAACAAAAAGGCATCCTAACATAGTTTAAAAAGCACAAATACCACAGAACAGAGGATTTATATAGAAATGTTTACTTTGACTAGACGGATATTAAAGGGCGTAGTCGGTAAAAAAAAAAAAAAAGTGTGACAGCATTTTCCACTGCAAGTCCAACAAACTGAGCTCTACTCAGTTTATGTTTGTGACAAACTGCTGTGGTTGATATCATATTTTTAGAAGCTAAGCCGACATTTAGCGCTCTGCAGTTACAGCTAGATAAACATTAACACTGTACGTGATCAAATGGCTCCTGTGATTAAACTCGAAAGTAAAGCAACCCCAGATAATGATGGGATATTGAGTCTAAACTGGCCGCTATTCCCAGTCAGTTTGAGCCTCGTTCCTTAAAGGCGAGCGGTACCATTATAAATACACACTTCAGCGTTGTTCTTTTTAAAGAACCTTTTATTTATATAGTGAACAAAAACGTAGTTGTGTCAGCTGTTCGCTTGGGTAATAACCTACCTTTTCTCTCGCCGTCCGTCCTCCGGGGACCCAGCAGAAAGTGACTGAGGCTGGCTAGCTGTAGCTGTAGGAGGGGCGGGGTTCTCCTGTCATCGACGGAACCAGAAACGCTTTGACACCGGGTCGCTCCTCCGCCTGCCAGTCACCACGTCTGGTTCCGAACCCACAAACATAAGATAACAGTGCACACAATTCACGGGTTGCATAATATCTACATACTGACTCGGACTCGTTTGAATATCCCGTATCTCACGTGACGCGTGCGCCGTACAGGTGCGTAAATTAGAGTTATATAGACAGGGGGCGGGGGTTGGGGGGGGGGCTTTCCCATTACAATTATTTTCCATTATTTGTTGTCCAGACCGGCTTTTCCATCCTGAAATATAATCTGTATTAGCAACTTCACAACAGCACAGTTATTTTTCTTATTAGCAACTGGACTAAAAGGTTTAGAGCAGGGGTGTCAAACTCCAGTCCTCAAGGGCCGCTGTCCTGCAGTTTTTAGATGTGCCACAGGTACAAAACCGCTGGAATGAAATGGCTTAATTACCTCCTCCTTGTGTAGATCAGTTCTCCAGAGCCTTAATGACCTAATTATTCCATTCAGGTGTGGTGCAGCAGAGGCACATCTAAACGTTGCAGGACACCGGCCCTCGAGGACTGGAGTTTGACACCCCTGCCCTAAAGGTTTTGACCTTTAGGTTTTGATCCTAAAGGTCAAAACCTAGAACCCCTCCCAACCTCGGTCCCTTCGATCCACACAACAAGGGAAATGTTTCATGCTTTGACATAAAATCAGAGCAATCCACCATCCAGACATGGACGGTGGTGAACACTTGAACTGTGATGTGTCAACAGCGCCCCTCTGTGGACTGATACGGTAAGAAATGCAATACCTTGAAAAGGACTTGTGCACTGCAAAAACACAAAATCCTACCAAGTATTTTTTTTCTCCCCTAAATTCTCATGCAAATATATTAGTACACTTGAAATAAGACAAAACTAACTTACAAGCAACTATTCAGCAAAATATATCAGCTGTTTCAAGTAAACAATTCCTTAATATTGATTTAAAAATAACACTAGCTGTAATGTCAGTCCTAGCAAATTTTGACAAGACATTTTTCCCATGGTGTGAACCCAAATCAAACACAAAGATTACACCATATTGTAGCCATGGTTACACAACAATCAAACTATCAAGACGATTCTTTAAACTTTTACAAAGTAAACTTCCTAATTAAATCCTAAATGTATTTTTTTTTTCTCAGCTGAATGCATTAAATAAAATTTAATAACATTGTCATTCTCTATAAATGATGCTACAGGTTTAGATCTATAATCTGTGCTACAATTAAACCATTTCAAGGGGCCCCTGAATGTCTGGAGGGCCCTCCCAGCAGCTACTGAGTTTTCTTTGCCTTGATATCTCAGTCTTACAATTCTAGATCTCACAGATGCTAACATCAAAACATTATATAGAGTTAAACCCTTTTGAGCTTTTTTGATCTATAAATCAGTCTGCAGCCAAGTTGTTCTAGAGGTTAAATAGATATTATTAGGACTTATTTAGTAAAATAGCAGCAAATTTGCTTATTTCATAACCCTTGACCTTCTCTTCTCTGGTCTGTTTAACAGCTACAGTCTCAGATCAACTCAGCCCTCCAGGACTGTCAGCAGCAGAAACAGAAACTTTATACCTTTTGGGGAAAATATTTTACATTTGCTTTGCATTGTCTTTGCATGATGGCAATGATACAGTAGGATCCAATTAGACTCTTGATTAATATGGGTTGTTGCTATGTTGTTGTTGTACGGAGTTTTAAGATCTTATTCAATGTGCCCCTTTTTAACTTTGAGCCCTTGCCCCTCCAAAGGTCTCTGCACGGCCCTGTCACTAGGATTAACTGGTGACCTGTACGGGGTGGACTCACTGGAGGTAGACCCCCCCCCACCCTTCACAATCCTGCTACATAATTCACATTACACTGGGCTACATTGATCATTTTAAGTTACACTTCCACAAAACCAAAGATGTCTACAGTTGTTGAAGTGGCTGTGGGTTGAAAGGTTGAGGTGAGATTGAAGCATTTCTCAAACATGCATGAAATAATCAAAGCAACAGGCCAGGTATGTTTCTGATGAAGGAATAACATTATATCATTATAACATGACCAATTTTTGAGCTTTAATAATAATAATTGTGTACTTTTTTTTTTTTTTTTTTTTACTTTTTTTTTGTCACTTGGTAAAATATTTTGAAGGTGTTGGGGGTGGAACTGAGGTTCTCAAATGTCCAATCCCGCCTCCAAACTAAAGTTCCCGTCTGGGGGAGAAGAGCCTCCTTCTCTGCGCTGTCCTGGCTCCGGACCCCATCATGGGACCCCGCAACGCGCTGATCTGGACATGTCTCTGGCTCACTGCGGGCCTCTGCAGGCCAGACTCCAGTCTGAGTAACTCAACTCTGGTGCCTTATGATTTCCTCTTCGACGCGGCGGTGGAAGCCTACTACAAAGGGGACTGGCTGGCGGTCATCCTGAACATGGAGAAGGCCCTCAGGAACAAAGCGACGGTCCGAAACGTGAAGGTTCAGTGTCGGCTGCGGTGTGACAGCCAGTCCGCTCTCGGCGAGCCTCTGCGGGGCTTGGGATTCCCGATCCCCGGGGCCGGTTCGGTGGAGGATTTGAGCTTTTTCCAGAACATTCTGAGGCGGGCAGACTGCGTGAGCTCGTGCGAGACCGAGAAACTCGGTTCTCCGACTTTGCATCAAGTCAGCGAGGAAGTGGAGCTGGAGTTTGGGAAGAGGACTCCCTACAACTACCTACAAGTGGCCTATTTCAAGGTAACTTCGTGGTCGGGTTGGAAGCTTTCAGCTTGATGATGGGATTTCATGTTTCCATTCAGAGCTAAGACAGGTCACCCAGCCCCCTCCTGCGGACCGAGACTTTCTCTGCCACGTCTTAAATTGAATTCTGCCTCTACGTAAATCTGACGTCGGGACGTGGAAGTTCAGCTTTGTGTCGTTTGAAGAGTCAAAAATAGCGGAAACGGTTGAGCTTGTAAAATAACTGAAATCGTTTCATTTTTTAAACTATTTTCAAGGCTTCTTTAGGTTTTTATGACGTGAAAATATTCTGTTACCCATTTAAAACTCGGTGTTATTTTAAAAACTACACACATTCAGATGTACAATAACACAACACACGTTTTCAGAAATAATATCAGTTTGGCAAAATGCAGAGAAATATGTAAAACAGACAAAACAGGGAACCCTTATTCATCTTATGGGTTCCCTGCATCCATCAGTTTGATCATCTGTTTGTCTGTATCTATGATATAGAGATACACAGAACAGTTTACATACAGCTGTTCAGATCTTCCAACAGCTTCTCCACAGGACTGAGATCAGGACTATGTGATGACTGCACTAAAACACTCACTCTGTTGTCCTTAAGCCACTTTGTAACCACTTTGACTTTATTGTCCATATTTTAGATCCATCTGTACCCAAGCTTTAACTTCCTGGTTAATGCCTGTAGGTGTTACTTCAGTATTGAAAATATGAACATGTATATAAAAGATGTAACTTCAATATTCCCAACATAATGTCCTTTCCTCATGATGCTATCTATTTTATAAAACATCCCCACAACATGATGCATCACAGTGAGGATGATGTTGCCTGTCATACAAGCGATCACCTTCTGGTTCCACTTTAGTCTCATCATGCATCCAAAAATGAAAGTCTTTGTCCCTCCAAACTGCAGTCGGACTTTTTGACATTTCTTTTAGAGTAACTGCTTCTTCCTAGCTGAGTGGCTTCTCAGCCCCTGCTGGTGTAGAACACCTTTCACTATGGACACTGAGACTGTCTTACCAGCTTCAGCCAGCATCTTCCATTATTCTCTGGCTTTTGTCCTGGGGTCGATGTGCAGATTTTGGACCAAGACTCGTTCACCTCCGGGATACAGAAGCTGTCTCCTTCCTGAGCCGAGTGATGGTTGGACATTCCCATCATGTTAAACATCAGCATGTGAACATTATTCCCAAGGATGAACCAGATTTGTGCAGCTCTACGGTTCTCTCCTGATAACTTGGCCGTATTCTTGTGACTTTCCAATCACATCAAAGCAGAAAGCAGAGTGCTCCAGGTGTGGCCTTGAAATACATCCACAGGTCTGCCTCCAATTAACCCAGATGTGTCAGTTAACCTGTCAGCAGTTCCCAAAGCAATAGCAATCACCATCTTGGATTTCTCTCATAGTCTAGATAGAAACATGGTTATCATTCTGTATGTGAACTTCTGATTTTGAAGACATTAATAAATAAGTCTCTAACATATTCTATCTCTCTAAAACGAGAGACGTTTGGTCTGATTTAACCTCAGACAGTGAGAGAAATAGTTTAGATTTTTTTTTTTATTCGGTGTATGTAAACTTCTGGTGTTAACTGCACCTGCAGGGTCTTTCTGACACTTACATTTCTATGGCAACTATAAAATCTGACATCTGCTGCCTGCTTACCTTCATTCCATTCCATTGACTACTTCCTTTGCAAATGTAATCATTTCCATTTCCATAATCGCCAGTATATAGACATTGATATTTTAGTTCTACTCAGACTGATGCAGGGCTTTCACTGTGTTTGTCATCTGTTTTCTAAATTTATTTCACCAAGAACATCAGGTGAACAGAAGCGATCTGTGTGGTTTCAGATCAATAAGCTGGACAAGGCGGTGGCAGCTGCCCACACCTTCTCCCAGGCCAACCCAGACCACCTGGAGATGAAGCAGAACCTGGAGTACTACAGGATGATGGCAAGAGTCGAGGAGGAGAACTTCAGAGATCTGGAAGCTAAGCCGCACATGGTGAGAACTAGAGATGCACCAATCCACTTTTTTTTTTTTCCCACTTTTGATATTTAATTATTATGACAAAGAATTAGACTGAATAGATCTGCCGTTCGATCGGCAGAGTTGGCGGTAGCTAGTTACATTGATTCAATTGCATTTACTTGAGTAACGTTTTCGAAAAAGTGTACCTTTAGGAGTTTTTTTTTTTACTATGCTGTGCTTTTTTCTTGAGTCATTTTATTATGAAGTATCTCTACTTTTACTTGAGTAAGTAAAATTTCTGGATTTTCTACCCATAGAATGTAAAACAAACATGTTTTAATCAAAACGTCACCAGGCACAGACACAGCTGCAGTTTTTGTTAGTTTTGTAAGTTTTTTATTGAATGAAACTGATTTGGAAAATGTTCTTTTTTGTCACGTATATGAATTATTGTCATTTATGTCCTTATTTCCACTTAACTTTATATTTTGGTCCTTCTGGTGATGTCATTTTTTAATAAATGATTGATAATTTGATCAGTTATTCAGTACTATAGGAGGCTTTTTACCAGATTTTTTTTTTTTTACTCCTGCTTGAGTAATTTATTAGATCGTTACTTTTTATTCTAGTGAAATATTTTGTTCATATTTTACTTGAATAAAAATATGTTGATGTAGTTCTACTCTAACTTGAGTCTAATTTTTGGGTGCTCTGCCCAACGCTGTAGATCAGACACATACCTGATAACCGATACCCGATCTGGAATCGTTTTCAAAATCAGGAGCGGTAACGTGAAGTCTTTCCTCAGGCTGAGTTTCTGCTGGGGAAGAGCTTCTATAGCGACGACTCTTTCGGACTGGCAGCCAAACACTTTGAGAACGCCCTGGAGGAATACTTCACCGCCTCCAAGGAGTGCAGAGCTCTGTGTGAGGGGGGGTACCGCTTCGACGGATACGCCTACATGGAGTACAGCGCCGACCTGTTCCAGGCCATGACAGGTGAGGCAGAGGACGTGGTATACGTTTGCACACTGTGGTTTCGTGTTTCACGGCGCTCATGTACATGCGACTGTTTGCGTCAGATCACTACATGCAGCTGCTGAACTGCAAGCAGCACTGCGCCGTGGAACTGGCCTCCGCTGCTGGCAGAGATGCTCCTTTCGAGGACTTCCTGCCCTCTCACTTCAACTACCTGCAGTTCTCCTACTACAACAGTAAGTCGTCAGCTTGTCGACGTGAAATAAAGCCTGACGTGAGCTCACGTCGGTCTGCAAATACTCTAGTGCAGCTCATACCTGTTGTGTGTTTTCACATTTTGTCATATTATAACTAGGGGTGGACATCTACCGTATCGTTTATCGCGATAAATGCCTTAGCATGACGGGATTCTGGATTATCTTTGTGATAAAGTCCAATTAATGATGTTTTTAAAAAAACCACTGAAACAGTCGGCAAAAAAAGGGGATTTTTTTTAACTATTTTTCTCCACTGTTTGTCAAATCCTATTTATTTAATCCTATTTAAACTTCATTTAAATAGGATTAAAACTCTGCACACGTGTGACTTTGCACGTGCGATGCAAAGTCACACATCTTTATGTGACTGGCTTCTCAAACACGTGTGTTACAATTGGATATGTATTTCTAGAGCAATATAGAGCCAAAATATTTTGGCTCTATATAGTCGGTTTGAATATCTGTAGGATAAAACCAGTCGTCCTCACAAGCTGAGCGATCCGGACAGCTTCTGTCAGGCAGAATGGGCAAATATTGCTTTGTTAAAATTCTGTTCTAAAGTTACAGTGTTTTTTTAACTTCCAGATATTAACCTAGAAGTTAAGGCACTCATCAGCGTCATGGTTTGCTGAAAACTGTTACATTCAGAAAGCTTGGAATGAGAAAATAAAACTCCCAACCCAGTTCAACCCCAAGGCATCCCGACCTGACAGAAGCAGATAATGCTGTCGCTCCTCCCCCTCCTCCTTTTTGCAGGTGAGAAGTATGAGCAGGCCGTAGAGTGTGCTAAGACCTTCCTGTTGTTCCACCCTGAGGACGAGATGATGAACCAGAACCTCAACTATTATTCTGCTGTGCTGGGTGAGGAAAAGGCCGCAGCCATATCAGCCAGACAGGTACTGCTACATTCACAACGCTTGGCTTGATCGATTTTATCAGTGTTACCGCTGAAGGACAGGAAGACCACCATATGTGCCGACAGAAAAAAATACCAGTTAAACTCCCCATCAAGTGGCAGCTTTGTTTTTTGAAAATCGGTTAAGTCATGTTCTTCATCAAATGTCATGTTCTTCAGTTGCAGTATAAAATATATTTTTTCGCATCAAAATTTAGATGTGCTTATCAAAAGAAATAGTCCTGAAATGTTTTTCTTTTTTAATTCATTAATGTATTTTTATAAAGTAAGACAATCTTTGAAAATGTCTTTGTAGATCAGAGTTTCTTTAGACCTCGGTCCTGCACTGCAAAAACACAAAATCTTTACAAGTAGTTTTGATCTAGTTTCTAGCTATCAAGTAACTGCTCAGAAAGATATAGCAGCTTGTTTTAAGTCAATAATTTTTTAATATTGATGAAAAAGTACTAGTTTCATTGGCAGATTGTTTCACTAAAAATATCCTGTTATAACTGAAACAATATGTCACTGGAACAAGTAGTTTTTCATCAATATTAAGGAATTATTGACTCAAAATGAGCTCAAATTTCCTGCTGAAAAGTTATTTTTAGTTTTGTCTTATTTCAAGTGTAAGATATTTTCACTTGAAACTAAACCAAAACTACTTGGTAAGATGCTGTGTTTTTGCAGTGTACCTTCGCTTTTATCACTATTACTATGAATTTAGGGCTAAAGAGTTTGGCTCTCATCTAACAAGCAAAATATTTTGAACCACAAAGAACAGTAAAATGACTGATAATTAGTTGACTTTGTGTTTATTAGCTCAGATTTGGTGTCTGCTCTGTAACCAGGTGGTGAAGCAGTACATCCAGCAGTCCATACTGGAGAAGGAGCTGCTGTACTTTGGATATGAAGCTTTTGGAATCACCTTCGTAGATCCGGTGAGAAAACAAAACTGTCCTCATCCTGTTTTGCCTTATCGTTATGAAACACCGATAACTGAAAATTCTCTTTTTGACATGTAAATGAAATGTTGTTTTTACTGCAAGGACACTTGGACTCCAGAGGACGTGATGCCATTGAAGCTGAGGAACAAACACAAGTAAGATTCACGGCACTTCGGCAAATTGAACTAAGCATTGCAATGTTAGTTTATTCTTGACACCTCTATTATAGTAGGCGTGTTTTCAATTTGCATGTCTTATGGATGTGAATATCTTACTTTATTCATCAGAATATTTACTACTGCAGAAAGTCCACGTGTTAGGCTTTAACCTGCAGAAATGTTTCACGCAATCTTGCTCTTAATGGGAAGTGTCAGGAAACAAATCAAAAATATGTAAAATTACACAAATGTACTAACAACAACAACCAAGCAGCTCATCAGGTATTTGGATACTTTTGTTAAACTGGCATAAATTTTCCCACCACAATTACATGTTTTCTGAGAAACTAATGTCCACATCCAACATATAAAAATTAGCTGTGATGTAAAAAATCATTGAATTAATCTTATTTAGTAATTGATACATCGTTAACTAGAGTATATAGGCTCAAAAAAGGCAATTTGCTGAAAGAAAAACACATTCAGAGCAGTAGTGAAGCCAAAAACAAGTTATAAAACAAAACAAAGCAAAACAAACAAACATAAAAAATAAAAAACAAATACACAATTTACATTTCAGACAAAACACCTTCCTCTGTAAGCATGTTCTACCCAGAACTCCTCAAGTGGCATAGTTTTAGTTTCACTGGGTTCTGGTCCAGTCGACAGTGAATTCATGGACTAGAAATCTACTGTTTTTGTCACACACCAGGGAAATCCATATACCAATTGAATTAACATTTTAATGTATTTATTACATTGTCTAAGAAGGTTATAGTGGTTTGTCGTGTCCTTCTAAGCTCCAAAACTAAAATTTGACCAAGAAGGGCCTTGAGTGTCTGGATTGTTGAAAGCATTTTCAACTTGATAGTTTGAAATATGCGGTGTATTTCCAGAAAAACGTAGAGATCAAAATAAAAGTTCACTTAATTTGATGTCAAAGTTAAAAAAGTGGTAAAAAGAAATCATTTTACAAAAACTTTCCTTCATCACACTGGACATCTAACAAACAAAAAACCTCCACCACACACCCAGTGGATTCTTAATCTCTGAAATTAATAGGAGGGTCTAAAAGTTACCAAAGTAATCTAAACTATTGCAAAATAGAAAAATTAATAACAGATTTTGGTTCCAAACTAACAAAAAAAATCTAAATTGACAGTATTATTTTAAAAAAAATCAACATAGCTAAAAGACAAATCTGCAGAACGTGGCCAGTTTTTTTCATCCAATTGACCGTCAGAATAATTGATAGTTGAGGGCCTACACACAAGCTCCTGCAGTGTGAGTTATGCTAATCTCCATCTGCTCCTCTGTCACTTTGGAATAACTCTGCGTATCTCAGAGCCGAGAGAGAGACTGCGGCGAGGATCACGGAGGAGATCGGAAACCTGATGAAGGAGATTGAAACTCTGGTTGAGGAGAAGAAGAAGGATTCTTCGGATATGGCCAAGATGTTCGCGCCCCAAGAAGGTGACTGTCCAAACGCCAGAGTCCATTGGGACGCTTCATCCGAGAGCTACAGATGTGTACTGTGACCTGCTTCCTCTAGGGGGTGCAGTGCTGTACGATAACATCAGAGTTACCATGACGTCCAAGCAGCTGAACGGCTCTCAGCGGGTGCTGCTGGACGAGGTGATCAGCGACGATGACTGCAAGGAGCTGCAGCGCCTCTCCAACGTGAGTCCAAACGAAAAGGAGCTTCGTTCTGGATGTCTTTTGTGAGAGAGCGTGTCACGTCAGCGTAACGATCCTACACTCCTCTCCCAGGCAGCCGCTCTGAAAGGCGACGGCTACAGCGGCCACCCATCCCCACACACACCTAGTGAGATGTTCCAGGGGGTCACTGTCCTGAAGGCTATCAAGGTCTGCAGCGCCACACTCTGTCACACCATCACAAACATGTTTTATTTTACAGAGTAGTGGATGACTGGGTTGTAGAAAACATATGGTCACCTTCTTGAAAATAATGGTCATTATTGACAAACGTGTTTATGGTTAAAAAGACAAATATGTATATATATATTTTACCAATTTCACTTTTGTCAAAAATGACGTAGGCCATTATTTTCAGGAAACTTATGAATTACATAAAAGTGATTTTGGTAAAAACAAAACAAAAAAAATATTTTTGTTTCCAAAATATGAGACTCGGGCTATTATTGTAGGATATGATACATAATTATATATTTTGAAGTGTGTCGTCTCATCTGATAGTCCAGTAAACTCGGTTTGATTGGGGACCAAAGTTGCACTTTCGGCTGGTGCTGTTCGCTTTCTCACTACATTGTGTCAAACGATTCAGTCGTTACAAAACCTGTTCCCCTCCTCGCCTGTGGTGGCGCTGCACAAAGAATCACTAAAGGAAACGACACCAAAACCTTAGAAGAAAACATGAGCGCAACTTCTGAACTTCAACTTCCCTCTTCACTAAATGTAAACAGACACAGTCAGATTCTAGAGGTTGTAGGATTTCTCTTTTGTCATTGGTAAAAGACCTCGAGCCATTTCTCCCACCAGCATTAGATCCTGTAGTTTGTTTTGGTTGTATTTACCCATAATGCCAAACAAATGGCATTCTCTCTCTCTCTGTGTAAAAGGCTCGGCCCGTTCCATGCTGGCCGTTATATTGTGTCTTTATGTTTCGTAGCTCGGCCAGGAGGGAAAGGTTCCTCTGAAGAGCGCTCGTATGTTCTTCGACCTGAGTGAGAAAGTCCGCAAGGTGTTGGAGTCCTACTTCCAACTGGACACGCCTCTGTACTTCTCCTACTCTCATCTGGTGTGTCGCTCTGCCATCGATGGTGAGCTCAGCCACTAGGGGGCGATCATGCTCTCTGTCTGAGACTTGCACAGCTTACGGAAAACCACTTCCAGTTTCTAGTGATGAGACTAGTTCATCTAAAGTAAAGTAAAGTTAAAAACATTTTTTATGATCAGTAGTGCAAAGGTGAGTATGTATGTTGTTTTAATGTGCTTTTTGTTGTTTCTAAAACACAAACTTTACTGTTGTCATCAGTTAATGACAGAGTTTATGAACGTGACCAAGCCTCAAATGCCAGATACTTCCCATCAAAACACGAAAGTGAATAAGATTGTAGCTCCACCAGAATCAAAGACAACACTTACTTAAATAATTTGGTGTGGATTGAGTCTAACATAGTGTAGGACTTAGATGAAGCTAATATTGATGCAGCTAGCACAAATCTGCTGCAGAGCAGAAAATGCAGTGACCTTAAACCTAAACACTGCAAATATATATGTAGCAGATATATGATCTAAGCACAACAGTAAGTCGACCTCTGTATGATTCAAATAAATAGGGTTTAGCAGTGGCCTAGTCAAAGTCTGAGGCTAAATGAAATTGAGATTCTGATGCAGGATCTTACAGAGGCTTCCCTTGATCAATTCACCCAGCGTGGCTTAATTAATACAATTCTGCACAGACGATCGGGTCAAAATTCCTTCCTGGCAAAGTAAAACATGTATTACCAGTTAATCACAAAACCTTTATGGCAGATATTAGGTTGACATGCAAATCATTTGTTTTCCAAATTTGCTTCCGTTAATAAAGAACATGATAAAGTGAAAACAGCATTTTGTGCTTCCTCAGATTATCTTGACGTAATATTTAAATGAGTTTTATGTGCGACATCTTAAACATTCTTGCAGACCAGGCCCTAATGCTCTGTCGTGCAGCTCGCAGGTGGGAGGATTTAAATCAAACTGACTTTTGAAAATATTTTCTGGCATTTGCAATTTATTTATTAAACAGGAAATTGAGCAAAAAATAAATAAATAAAAATCTGATATGAAAATATCCAGGCAAAATTATACCAGAAGGCAAAAAAAAAATAAAATCATATTTTCTCTCCAACATAAGAAGAAAATAAGGTATTTAATGTTAGAGGTGTGTCTCATAAGCTAATTTTTTGTTGAATCCAGGTTTTGCTGCAAATTTGTGCACTTAGTTACGGTGAGCCAAAAAACCCAAAACCAATAAAAAAGTAAAAACAGAAGAAATATGTAAGAAGCAAAATACTTTTCCATGGCGCTATTGTTGCTAGGTGCTCCTCCTGGATTTGTTGGCCTGATGCGCTGTAGGTCAGAGGTCGTGTGACAGTGGGATGGTTAACTTGTCTTTATGCCGCCGCTCATTCAGAAAAGCAGGAGGACCGGAAGGACCTGAGCCATCCTGTTCACGTCGACAATTGTGTCCTGGTTTCCGACCTCAATCAGTGTAAAAAAGAACCTCCTGCTTACACTCACAGAGACTACAGGTGAGGTAAAAACAAACATTCTGAGGAGACCTTAGTGCTTTTTGTTTTCTGCCTAACGTTGCAGTGTCATTCTTTCAGTGCCATCTTGTATCTAAATGATGACTTTGAGGGAGGAGAGTTTATTTTCACTGAGCTGGATGCAAAAACAGTCACCGTAAGTAATAGTTCCACTTAAACACATCATCCTCACAGCGGAACACGGTTCTGGCAGCATTATGCTGTGGGAATGTCTTCTGCACCTCACAGCAGGGGCAGATGGGAAAATGAGTGGCACTAGTTAGGGGGCATTTCTGGAAGATTAGTGTTCTGAACAAAAACTAATTCTCAATTGAGTTCATTCTGGTTAAAATGAATGAATTCCTGTTCGTAGTTCACCGTCTACATATTTTGAACTAAGTTCACAGATCCAACTGCAACTAATTCTTTCTGATTTCAGATAGTGTGTATTTATGAGTGCCACTGCCTGTCCTTCGTTTTATTCTTCCCTGTTGTCTTTGCTCAAGAGTTGAATTTCTAAAACAACATGTCTTATTCGCATATTTTAATAAAACTTTGACAAAAAAGTATCGGTTTTAGCTGCTGTCTTTACTGCGGTCATTCTTAATCCTCTTACTAGCATCAATATGACACACATGAGATTTGTCAGGAGTTTTCTTTATCCCTTTAAGCTGTTATTGCAAAGTCAAAAACCCACCGTAACTCAGAATAATAGTCAAAAACTGGAAGCAGAAGTTGTGTTGGACATAAAGTACTCATCACACAATTATTTAACAATTATTAAACTATGCAGTGAAGAGAAATGTAGGGCGCATGAATGTATTTCTTATCATAAGCGGATTAATCCACCACAATGTTCCTCTTTAATCCTGATTCTGGAACTTTTCTAATTTTTCACCACAAGAATTTCAGTGACAAATTTAACTCATTAATGGAAAGCTTTTTTTTAGACGTGTTTTCTTTTAATTTCCTAGAAACATCCAGGAAATTTGTAACTTAAAAAAAAGAAACCTCTAAAGCACTTCTATTCTATTAGACTTGGTTTTATGTTTTGAAGAAAGTTTTACTTATTGTTGCTGGGAATAGACTAAAAGATTTTCTAGACCAAATAGACTGAAAAAAAAAATCCAAAAAGTTAGGAAACACTCTGCCATTCAATACGATAAAAAAGTTAACTCTTTGTTTCATGAACATATTGCACATTTAATTTATTGTTGAACTTTTAAAGAAAAATTTACGATAGAAATATTTTTGTGTTTCTAGTCAGTGATCTAGTTATTTTTGGACATCAAGGAACAAATTAGGAAAAAAAAAAAACTAACTTCCCTGATGTAAATTAAATACATCTCTGTTCTTTCCGTTACTCACCCACAGCACAGCTTCTCCTCACTCCATTTCCTGTCTGTAAACAAACAAGAAAAACCCTCAGTGCCCCGGCTACTTCCCTCTGAAATATCCAAAGTTCACCCTAAAAGAAACGGCTTAAATTCACAACATATCACCACACCACCAATGTTCTCAATATCTCAAAAATGTGACCTGAACTCATGAATGTTTAACAACACTGAAACCGAGGGCGAGGGGTGAAAAGAGTGTCCAGAAACGCTTTTTATACTGAGGTCCACTATGTGTTCCCGGTACGCACCGACCACAGACGTCAGCGTCCACATCCACATTTCAGGCAAAGTTCCATGACTGATCAGGAGTTATTGAAACACTGGAAAGAGGAATGGATAGACTATCACTCTGCTCCAATCTGATGATTAAAAAAATAAATAAGATTAGAAACAATAAATGTATTTTTTGTCGAGCTCACATGTCTGTTTATTCCATAATTTAGCAACAAAAAGGGATTTTGAATTCAAAATGTTTCTTATTTTGTCAATATATTTTCATTGCTTTGCTAATTACTACCATCAAGTCAAATTTAAAAAATGTGACTTTTTTTGTTAGTACATAAACGAGTCCTTTATCTCGCCTCTCAACTGCAACGTGTGACATAATGGTTCATCACATACAATCCTAATATTATAAATAGATGTAAAATGTTACACTGTGACGATGTTAAAAGTGCTGAGCGTGTGTGTCGCTTGCGTCTTAATGTTGGTCTTCATGCCCCCTGCAGGCCGAGGTTCACCCCCACTGCGGCCGGGTTGTCGGGTTCGGAGCAGGGAAAGAAAATCCTCACGGCGTCCGGGCCATCACCAAAGGTCAGAGATGTGCAGTGGCTCTTTGGTTCACCTTGGATCCCACCCACGAAGAAAAGGTAACGCGTCTAACACTCGTCCGCTGACTTCGCTCAATATGAACAAATAAAAAAGAAAACTGAAGATTTATTTGGAGGTGTTCTACCTTTTAAATTTGCCTCTTGTTACTTTTATTTTTTATTTTTGCCCTTACCAGGAGAGAATCCAGGCTCAAGACATGCTGAACATGTTTTCCACACCTGTAAATGAAGAATTCAGCCAGAAACAGTCGCAGGACTCCAGTGAGTCTGGGCCGGCTGCTTCACAGGCTGACCAGTTGGCAGCGGATAAACAGGAAAAGAAACTGGACGCAACTTCTGCTGGAAAATCAGCCGATCGACTAGAGGGCACGGCTGAGAAAAAAAGGACTACCAAACCTGCTGCTAAGGCCAAAGCTCCGGCAAAGGCAAAAAACAAAGCTGGAGACGCAACCAAGCCTGCGAAGCAGAAAGCGAAGCAGGGCAGTAAAAAAGGTGCAGCTCCTGCTGTTAAAAAGACGATAAAAGGTTCCTCCAAGAAAGACTCAACGTCAACCTCTGATAACAAAAGTGGAAAAGATGAGCTGTGACATGTGCAGGTGTGAGTGTGTCAATGTGGTGTCTACTTTTTTTTTTTAACTTCTCAAGGTCTTCACTGTGGATGGATGAATAAAAGGAAATGGTGTGTTACAATAATTGGATTTACTTTAGAATGCATTATTGGGCACTTTTCAGAGTTGAAGGTGAACAAGTGAAGAGCCTCTGACCAACTGCGTCAGCCTGCTGTACTTCCATTACAAATGTGTGCAAGTCTTTGTCTGTTTTCTGCTAATGTTGAAAAAACACAACTTTCCAATTTCATAAAATAGGAAATTACATTAAAATCACACATGAATAAGCTTGTTCATGCAATAAGTCACTAAAAATCATAGCAGCAGTAACATCCGGCTGTTGATCGCGTGAAAAAAGTGCAGTTTTGCGAAATATATTTATTTTGATACAGCTGAAAAACCACATCATCCTAGCGCAAAAACAAAAACGCTTAATCAAAAAACTGGAGGACGAGGTGAAACACATGTAATAACATCCCAGTACTCTGGCTCCAGTAAACAGTAGTGATGGGGATAGACCATATTGGCGTTGAATATGCAGTATGGAATCAGTGACCAAACACTCTTAAGGTGCCCTGCTTTGAGTTTAAACCTTTTTTAATTTTCAAATTTTCATCCTGTTGGTTGTGATTGGGGGTACTGAATAAGCCCAATTCAATTAGTCGAATCGAACCAGCTGTGAGGTGAGGCAATTATTAAATTTTTTTGTTTTGTTTTTATGTTATGAGCTAAAAAATAAGTGAATTTAAAAGCACTGCATACATTTTCTGCAGGGACTGATCAGCTTTCTTTGGGTCAGAAGAAATGCTTAGAGCTTTTGTTCAAGTTGCCTCAGTGCTCAGTATTAGCACAGCTAGCTTCTACTTTAAAAAGTAGCAGTTTAAAAGTCAAATTACAATTCAAGTTAGCATGTCAAGAGACAGAGAAAGGTCCACGTTTGTCTCATCAGTCAACAGAATATTTTCCCCAAAGTCTTGAGAACCATCATGATATTTACTGGGCAGATGTGAAACTGGACTTCATGTTCTTTTTGGTCATCAGTGGTTTTGGCCTTGAACAAAACCACTGATGACCGCTGCATTTTTCTCCAGTTGTGGATTATGTGATCTGTTGATCTGCCCAGAGTCTTAGAAATTACTTTTATAGGAAAGGTTTTGTTAAGTTTGACCAGGTAAATTGATCTCAGCTTTCTAAGAAAAAAGTAGGAACACAAGAAACACTTACTTTTTCTCTTTTTTCTTTACATAGAACCAGGTTGGCATGACACTGTCATAAACATGACATAACAGCTGTTATCAACATGAAAGAGTCTTTATATCCAACTTTTAATGCATATCATGTTCATGATGCTTTATGTTTTGTTCATGCCAATGTAATATCAGCTTTTTCTCTCACTGACCAAAATCATCTTTTGAAAACTGAGAACAAGAGAAATCCTAACAACTGACACCACTCCATTTTTGTCTACATTTTGTGAAGAAGGAAGTTGCGCTCGGTGTCTTCTTCAGAGGTTTTCATGTCGTTTCCTTCAGCGGTTCTTGGTGCGCAGTTGAGGGTGGGGTTTGGGTCGTTTGACACAGTGCAGTGTGAAAGCGAACCGCACCACGTATATTTTATTTTACTGAGCATGACTGTGCATTACTTCTATAAATGATTTTGTTTAGCAGTACAAAACATATGGTTGGTGAACTACCAAGAAAACATCCACTAGCTATTACTTATGCTAATAAACTGAAGATACTTTATGAAAGAGTTCTGCAATGGAAAGTAAAGTGTGTATACTGGTTCCACTGCTGGCCTTACAGATGAAGTCCATGTCATGATTACTAGTCAGCTTTGGCGTGTGAGCCAAGCGTTCAGTGTAACATTCCTTTAACTCTGTTCAAACACATAGTTGAGTTGGTGTGCACACCCACCAACTCAAGCAGTAAGCTCATAGAACAGCATCAAGTCTATCCATCGTTGTAGACAAAAGCAGATTCTGTCCAGTCCCACTGCAGAGATCTCTGATGAATCTCTTTAAGGTACTTTTTTATTTTAGTGTTATTGAGCTCGCAGGCGTAGTCATGAAGGTCAGAAGGAGTCGGCTGTCGTGCGCAAGACGACCCTCCCACAGCAATGAATACATGAGCAGGATCCCTTCGCTCGGCTGCAGTGTGCGCACTCGTGTCCCGCTGTCAGTGCTTTCTTTGTGTCATCTTTCTCCCCTTCGCTCGCAAGAGGGAGAGAGGCGCACACAGGCAACTTTGTTTTTTCTTTTGTGTTTGAGGCTCATGGATTCACCCATTGTTTCTGCAACACAGAGGAGTGGAGAAGAGGGAGGGTGGCCGGTGGCTGGGTGGGTCAGCGTGAGTACAGTAGACAACGGGGATCTACTCCGCGATTGGCACAGCCATCTCTGACTGTCCACACTGCATTTTGATACGTGCGGTGCAGACTGTTAATCTGAGGTCCAAATTTGATTGTTTTCATTCAAAAAAACGTCCTCTGAGTGTCTCAGAGTGTGTCCTTCTTGGCACGGTGGCGTGGTGGTTCCTGGAGACAGCACTAGCGGGTCTACGTGGGTCACAAGCAGGACATGGAGCCCAAACTGTGACTCTGGGCACGGAGGGCCGACTTTGGTCCTCTGTCGGCTGAAAGCACCATCTGGGAAAGAAGGTGTTTCAGTAGCAGGTTTCAATGTTAGACTCTCACTAGTCTACGTAAAACAAACACTGCTCATTTATTGAGCTATAGAAAAATGGACAACCTGCAGGTTTGTGAAGCATTACAGTTCAAATAAAAGTCAAACTTTATCTCAGTTCCATTGCTACTAGTGCTCTGGGCTCTTGTGTCTAAAACCAATCTTGTGTTTTTTGAAACAAAGGGCTCCTTTGTTTTGGTGGTTGTTCAAATGGATGCCTGTCCAATGACTTCAACTCCTCCATCAACCATCTCCTTATTCTTCTATAGAACTAGGATCACAGCCGTGCCGGTCTGGGCATGGGACCACTGCTGAGAGGGATCTATAGGACCAGACTGCTTCATGGTCTGGAATAAAACACTTTAAAGCAAGTCGTGATTGCAGTTAACACAGGTAACGACTGAATGGCCTCAGCATACCATGTGGTTTGCATTCTGCTGTTTTGAAAATATCAACTTTTAACCTAAATTTGTTTCTAGTCTCATACATCATTTTGATAGTAGAAATCAGATGTGTGTTTTGTCCTTTCACTCTGTTAAACGGTCAGTAAACAGTTAAAATTTGACACTTACAAGCAATTACTCCCCAAAGCAGGTGGTGGCAGCAGCGATAACATTAATATACCACTGTAGGAAATTCCTTGAAGAGAATTGTGTTACTAAGAACTAAGAATTTGCAGTTTTGCTTCTAAATCTGTGGTCGATATAAAAACTCTTTAGTCTGTTTGTTCACACATTTTTCCTTTTTACATTATCTTTATTGCTTGTTTGCTTTTCGTCCACAAGGTGGTAACCAGAAGACAAGAAAAAATAAAATCACAAATCCAAAGTAACCCATCCAAGAATAGGACAAGTGTTTCTTTATGTGTGCTTAATGCTACCAGAGCTCTGGCTCCCTGGTCCACCCACACCAGTTAGTTCAGGTGATACTTCAGACCAGCACTACTTCAGTGTTTTTTAATGTAGAAGTAAAAAGTAGTTATCCCCCCTGTTCTGTTCTTTATTTATTAATTTATTTCAAAAAGTCACTAAACAAAAATGTTACAACCAACCTCTGGCTTGAGGCAGCTCTTACCAGCACCGGATGTATGCAGACTCACAGTAAAAAAAACCCTGTCAGCTCCCGTCCCTTTACCTACAGCAACGCCACAAGAGTGCTCTGGTTGCTCTCTGCTACTCATGCTGACTGTTTTATCCCTTCAACTCTCTTCTTTGAGGATCAATTCAGTAGTGTGTTCAAAGGGGTTCAAGGAACTGGTTCTAGCCTGGAAACGCAGGTGCAGCTAATTTTGTTTCAGCTCCAGGAAGAGGAGAAGGCTTGAAGAAGGCGCCAGAAAGGAACGGATGAAGTGTTGCCCGGGTTATATATGTCTGCACTGGAGGAAAAAAAAAAAAAAGAAAAGAAAAGGTCGGGGGCAGCAAACAAAAAAAAAGTTTAGTAAACTTTGTGGTGTTAGGGGCCTTTATGCAGATACCCCAAAATAAAATCCAGTGCAGCCTTCACACCTTAGAAGTCACTTTATTGGTAAATAGTCAATAAGTGTGTAATTGAATTCCATTACAAATCCAGTCGTTCTGGAAAAGATACTGGACTAAAGTTTAGTGCAGTAAGAGCAGTGTGTTAATTCAGATGCTCAAACAACTCCTTAAAATTTAAATGATCTGAAAGGCCAATGCAGTTAATATAAGTTGCCAAATAGAAGTACTAAAAGTTGGGCTCATTGGATCTTTGAATGAATGATTTCCTTGGCCAATGCTGTTTTCAACTCCAAACATACAAGTAGATCATAAAAAAATAATAACAAATTCACTAAGAGCTGTTAATTATGAGTTGCATACTCTAGGCATTGATCTAGGCACTCAACTAACTCATGAAACCATTTAGAAGTATTCAAAATGTTTCTATTGCATTCCTCTTCTTCATCACTAGTCTAGTCTTACGTACCTGATCAGGCGAGGCACCAGAGCAAACTACACAGTTAGAAAGTCTTGATTACACACAGAAGTTTAGTCACCTTCGCTAAGTGTAACCGAGTGTCATTAATGTCAACGTGAATATCAGACTTGCTGTATTTACACTAATGTCTGCCAGCAGATCCAGGTAGGATTTGATGTCGCCCATTCTGGCCCCTGACAAACGTTTTACTACGGTCACTGGTATCACTAATGCCACGTCTCTGATGGGTTCTGCTGAAGGGCCACTAGGTGTTCCTGTTCTTGCTAGCTCCAAACCAGCTAATCTGCCCGGAGCAGCACCCCAAGCTACAAATTGTTGCACTTATTACACGTACAATGATGACTAAAAGGAGGCAGAGAAAACCCAAGAGAGGACTAGCAGAATGTTCCAAAGACCTGAGATTTTTTTCAGCTCGAATCATTTTCTTTTTCATTGTTTTCCTCCAACATTTTCAGCGGACACCAACATGTTAAGATATGTCACATACATTTTACAGAGTATTAAAGCCTGTAAAGGCCACACCCAAAGTATCCATGAAGAAAACAAACTGGTGAGCACATATTTCAACAAAAGAAGGGTTCTTTGATAATGACGGTGCATTTCCTTAAGTCTCTTCTTAGGTGTCATATAGTGTCTATGTTCTCCACTTTTTCACCAATATGTCATCTTTTAATCTGCTATTGAAGGACACTCGTTCCATCACATCAATTTCCTTAACAATTTTCAGCCATTTTGGTAAAACTGTTCATCTGGGAACTTCTGAATCGTTTCGGGTCATTCGATCTAACACATAGAGCCGAAGGTTGGCTTTCATCCCCCCACATTCATTCCAATTACAGTAAGTCTATAGTGGTGTAAACCCACTGGGAGGTCCTATGTCACTGGGAACTCTCGCCTCTTGTTAGCCACTGCATGGCCACGGTCTTTGATCAGCTCAGCTGACTGCTAAGCTCGGCTTAGTGCGACAGGGGTCTGGAAAATGTGGGGAGAGGAAAAGAAAACTTAATAACTGGTAGAAGCCACTGTACCCTGTCGAGGAGCTGCACGGGTTGGAGCAGAGGGAGAGGAGATATTGGGGAGCTAAAAATGAGTCCATCAGTGTGAGCTCCTCTCGGTTTGAGACCGTTGTTCTGTGAAGGCCCCGCAGTTTGGTTAGAAAACATTAATGAAGAAACAGCATCACAAAAGACCAAGAGACAAAACAAACAGGCCAGGGATGAAAGCTTTGGCAAGATTGGAAACAGCAGCTGTGCAGCTGGAGTTAGGTATAATTACTTTTTTATGTGACATATCTGCTAATGTGTATCACAGCAGACAGACATCATAATTTCACAGCTTATACAGCAGTTTTTCTTTCCTTCAGTCTCCTTCTCTGCACCGTCTCCCTCACAGACGGTTTTACATGACAGGGAATCAGCCTCAGTGTTTTCTTCCCTGTAAATGGTGGAGTGAGGTTAAGATGTGCAAAGTTGTTAGAGACAGACCTCAGAAATTGCATCAACAAGTAATAATTCAGTAATGACTATTTTATTTATAAATTGTAGAGTAAATTCAACTCTCAACGTGTGGAAAATCCTACATTATTTTCCTCATTATTACAGAAATCTAAATTTTTTTTTGCAGGAAACCGCTGTCATTCCTGCCCTTGTATATCAATGCGGTTGAGCACAGAGGTTTTTTTTTTCAGGAAACAGCAGGATGAAAAGAGTGGAACCTTTTGAGTTTCATTAGACATTCAAAACTCTAATAAGGCTTTTGAAAGTTCTCCCTTTAATCTTTCACAGTCGCTTTACAGCAACACGAAAGCAAACCAAACATTAGGCTGCCAAACTAATGTCTGCAATCATTTTGTTTGGGGATACAACAACTGTCTGCTATCTACAACAGGCCACAGTAAGCTCTGTTTACTGCCCATAATAAGTCTCTTGGAGGGGGCCTTCTGCTGGTTGGAGGAGCTCTCTTCAAAGCTCAGACATTCATTACTCATTTGTGAGGTTGATCTGCGTTCATTCATTCAGACGCCGCCTTCTCATACGAGCTCTTTGCACAAATCATTAGCAGGAAAACTTGGGTGTGTGGTAACTGCAGCTAACAGCCAGCATGGTTTATGGGATTATTGCAACAAAAACATAAACTATTAATTATTATAATGTGACTTGAAGTGTCTTTCATATTGCATAAATTGTCTCCATGTAGTATTGAAAATATATAAATTCATATGCTTCACACACTGATGGTGACAGGCTTTGTTTTTTGTTTTTTTGATGATCCACTAGTGTTTTGCTTTTCTTTTGTTATTACTTTCCTATTATATGTGTGTTATTAACTATGTGTCCATCCAATTGTCATGAGACTTTTGGTAAACTTTTAAAAAATCGCTAATAATTATAATGAATAAAAAAGTGAATTCGGTGTGATTCCATCCCCTCCAGGCTGGAGGCTCGGACATAGACATTTTTCAGAGTTTATTGCCTCTGGTCAGATACAGATTGCCTTTTGCCGGCCACTCCAGGCTGACAGTCCTCCAGTCTAGGCTGGAGGTTTGAACTTTTACATTTTCCAAGCCTTTCACAACCACCAGTCAATGGGAGCGTTTCATCATTCATCCCAGCCTAGAGTGACTGTTGACAGGCACCAGGTCCTCCCCTCCGGTCTAGAGGTTTGGACTGGAAACGTTCTCTATGTCAGAACGTATTCAATAAATTTTCCTTTAGTGACAGAAAGTAGTGTAATTAATTCCTTTAGTGTAATTTTCCTTTAGGGTCACGGCACCAATGTAACCTTATTATGTTCGTAATTGTTAGTTCCACATTGTGTGATTTTTATTTTTTAATGTAAATAAAGTTATTTTTACCATGGTGACATCTTCTAGTCATTTTCTCAATTAACTGTCTTTTTTGTTAGTATTTAATATGAAAAGCAACATCAGCTTTATAACTGGATTTCCCACATTTTTGGTGCTTTAGTTCCTTTTTGCTGGCTGTTCTGGCAAAAAAGATACACGCTTTAAAAGAATGTCATAAGTCTGAAAATAATAAACTATTGTGATTGAATAACATACTGGGTCAAATGACTTGTTTAACATTAAAGCTTTTGAGGTTTAGGATTTGGACACAACTTAGACTTTTTCTAAATGACTTTAGTCAGAAACTGGGTGGAAAGACTTGACACTTACGTATTTATGACTTGGAAAATTAATGACTTGGTTCCACCTCTGAGAATAGCCCACAACTTGTCAGCTTTGTTTTATAACATAATAGTCTTATACCATTTACATGTCCACAAGGGTTTCTCAGTAGTCATGACAGGCTTAATCTGATGGGCCCATGAGATTTTTATTGTCTGTGCACGGACATGAGAACGTGCGAACCATGTGTGGTGCTTTCCTAATTGCAGGAGATTTGTCTCACAGGGGTATAAACCAAGAGGCACAAAGGCAGTGCGAGTGTATCCACAGCAACAATGTTGTTGGTACATATCTCAACAACAGAGTGGATGTCAGATCAAGGTCAAGTGTTGGACCATGTTGAAACTGCTGGACTTTTGAAATGTTTAACACGGATATTTACTGCAAATGAGGCAAACTTCTTGTCTGCATTGTTTGTCCATTTCTTTGGACTTTGGCTCCATATCCAGTCATGTTCTGTTGATTGGCTGAGCAACTTCAGAGAAGTTTCTCAAACCCCTTAACTCTGACGTATGAACTGTTCCTGTAGACAAAGTTGTCTAAATGTAAAATGTGAATCAGTTTCATGACAACAAAACAGGCGACTTTGAAAACAATTGGTAAAAGATTCTTTCTGTCCTTTTTTTAAATTCAATTCAGAAAGCACTTTATGAGACCAAATAGTATAGTCAGGTTAAGGTTGAAGAGGTGCAGCAGAATCCCAGAGAAGCTGCTCTACAAAGGCCTTTTGGGTTCTGGGGCTGGCACCATTTGGATCTGCAGTTGTGTTCTGGTTCAGTCATTTCTGCTGCTTCATCATCTTCATGCCTTCCTGGAGACAGACAGGTGGGAGGCTGAGGTAAAGGGAGTACCAGCATCTCCTGATTAGGCAGAAGACAAACATGCAAAAGCAGAACCTCTGAGGTGTGACAGAGGAGCTGTGGATCAAAGGAGGACGTGACGACTGTCTGGCTCGGGGCAGGAAAGGAGGTTTCTGAGTTTATTAAATTAAACCTGCTAAAGAACGTGATTAGTTCACTGGCACTGTCCAGACTTTCATCTGTCCTATCCTCTCTCTGGTTGAAGCCTGTGATCCCCTTCTTCCTTGATCACACATTTTTGACATTGTTCTGCCGGAGCTTGCTCTTCAGTATTATGTCTTCTTGATGTCTCAATCTTGACGTTAAGCTGCTTTTTTTTATGCCCCTCATAAATCTCTGTCTCTAGCTTCATTAGGAATGCATACAAATCTTTGTCTACTTTCTGCTAATGCTGAAAAAAGCACAATTTTGCAATTGCGGTGTTTTCATTCAATAAGGAATGAAATTAAAATCACTCAAGAGTGAGCTTGTTAATATAACTTTAAAAATCACGGCAGCGACAGATGTAAACAGTTAAATGAGGTATATTCATAATTCATCCATGGCGCTGGCGCTCATCATCTATCAGCCATCAGAGGAGACGTTGGCGTTTTGTTCAGCCATTGGAACGACAAGCCCCTTATTCCTGGGAGCGGCTGCGTATGCAGCGTTTTGGGGAAATTATAATTTTCTCTGGTAATGCAGCTGACAAACAGTTGAAATGTTGGAAGGGTTGCAGAGAGTGGGGAGTGATCAACACCACCAGATTTTGCCACAGATGCATCGGAGCTAAATCTTAAAAAAAATCACAGAAGTAATGAATGTAAACAAGTGACGAGTGTTGTGTTTGCGGCTTAGAAAGGCCGAACTAATGACCTGACATGCTGTGTTAGCATCAGCTGACAATGGAGTGTTAACGATAGTCAACATGCCACTAGTCAGCTCTCTTGCTAAGTAGTATGAATGAAAACTCACTGTTAAAATGTCAACATCCAGGGTGTTGATGCAGCATTCATGCTGTAAACGTCCTGGATTACAGCATCTGTTGTGCACAAGCGCTGCTAATCCACCTCCTTTGCTTTTGCCACTCTTCTTTAAAACTCTGTCTGCTGGTATGGCCAGACAACCAGTCAGAAAGAGTTTGGAGTTGAAGATATGGAGCCGTGTCTCAGTGAAACACATAACACTGCACTCTGTGAGGGTCCTTGTTAGCGCTTGGAGTTGATCTGATTTGATTGTCAAGAAACTCATGCTGTCCATTATGATCAGTGAAGGAGGTGGTCTGAACTTCCTCCTCCTCTTTGTTTCTGCTCTGCATCCACAACACCAGCTTTTCGACTCGTCTTGGGTGTGAAGCTGTTGCGAGCAGAGGCAGGAGAGAAAGGGGTTGGTTGTCACAGTCGATAAAAATAGCAGCCTAGAGGGAGCTGTTACAAAAATGTTTGTGTGTGAATTTCCAAAATAGTTGTCACAGACTAGGTACATTTTTTATTTTCGCAGTTTGACACTTGACGTCGAGGTGTGAGAACCTTTTGTGTTTTTCACATCATAACGTAACTTTTGATTCTTTCAGTTTTCCTATTCAATAGACTTTAAACAATGGATTTAGAACGAAGCACTTAGCATTTAAAAGTACAAAGGCAGAGTTATAGTGAGAATAGATTTGTTCTTTGCTAGATAACTGCCTCTGGATATATTCAGTAGATAAAATAATAGAGACTTGGATAGATCAAGTCTCTATTATTTGCAGACAATTTGATTTGTTTTTTGCACTATGTTTTGACAATTGGACAGCCTATATTGGATATTTTTTTCAACTAATTAAATGAAACATTGTAAATTGAAAGATTATATTAAAAGTAATCTGGTAGCCTCCTTCCTAAATTATTTTTCACTGAAACATACCTGGGACAACCAACCACACAGTGGGACTAATGTGCTTCCATCTCCCCTTTAGTGCAGTAGATCTTTTTCAGAAATACCAAAAAACACTTCTACTGAGTGTAAAAACGTTTTTGAAAACTTGAGAAAATTATTTTGAAATTTACCATTTCCATCAACTTTTTCTTACTTCTAAACGGGCAACCCTTCCCCCACGCACCTTCCTCTCCCTCCCCCCACACTTCCTCCAATTGAAAAAACTTGTAAGAGTCACACCACCAATGACTCCGCCCCATTGTCACTCCAGCCTGACTTGGTGCGCTTAGAACCCAATGGTAGTGGGTTTTGCAGAAGGGACTGGTACCGCATAGCATTTACAAGTGGAAAAACCATTTAACCGAGTAGAGGCAAGTAAGTAGGGTTGTTAATGCTCCAAACCAACTCAGTCCAAGGTTGGTGGACAGAAAGTGGCTAAGACCTCCATCCTGGTACTTGCAGAACTTGTATTGTAAGCAAAAGTAGTTTAGGGCGAAGTCATAACTACAAAATTTTCCGATCTATAAAGCGCACCCGATTATAAGCCGCACCTAGTACATTTCTAAAGGAAAACCATTTTTGTACATACATTAGCCGCACCTGTGTATAAGCCGCATGTGCCTACATACAGACAGTACACAGAAAGAGTTTTCAAAGTTTTAGTAATATACCGTAGCTTTTTATTCCAAACAGTGCCTGTAGTAACACAGCAGCAACACAGTAACACAGCACTAACAGGGCTGGTTAAAAAAATATACAGGTAAAAGTCACTGAGAGCCGTCTTCATCTTCCTCTTGTGCACTGAAATGTGTTAAGCTACATTAAACTTGTGTCTTCCTCTACACATATATTCCCCCTGTCTCACTCTTACCTTTTCTGCTCCAGCGCCCCTGGCGGTTGTTAGAAAAAAAATGCATAAATAAGCCGCGGCTTATAGTCCGGAAATTACGGTAAATAAAATGATCAACATAGACAAAAGAAAAATATGGCTGCAGTAAAAAAGATTTGAAGGCTCCCATAGGTTTGCTAGTCTTTAAAGTATCTGCACTGAACAGCTTTCTACCAATCATGACTTCCAAACAGTGATTTTTCAATGTTTGACGTTCTTCAGAGTTTCATACTTTACCAGCTGTAAGCCTCAACCAGTTGGTGCTTCAAATATTTACCACCCAATGTCTTTTCTTAATCTGAACACAAAAGAAAAATAATGGCAGGTCATTTTATTCAAACTTTCAAATTAGCGCAAAACCTGGAGTGGATGATTTTTAGCAGAGCTGTCATTTTAAGACCAACATCAGCAAGTTGTTATGATACAAAGTCAGAAGGACCTCACAGCCCCTCTGGAGCAGCAGCCACTCGACCCGGCTCTCACAGAACTGAGCACTTGTTTTTCTCCTCTTTCATCTCTCCTTGCTGGCTCAGCCGGCCTCCTCGCCCCGACCACATCCAGCCCAAATATGTCAAGTCTGTCATTTAACAGAAAGCTACGTTAGACTTACAAACATGCACAAAAACTTTGTTGATATTCTGCTGATCTCGAAAAACACAATTTCGCAATTGCGGTGTTTCCATTAAATAAGAGTTAAAGTCACACGTGATTAAGTTTGCTCACAGCGCTCTAAGTCGGTAAAAAAAAAACATGCAGTGTCGTCATCCTAATGCCACTTCCTGTCGTCTTCTTTGTCCTGTTTCCACCAGGAGTAACGACTAGTTGTTCTACAAAATGCACAAATTTTGATACAGCCAAGAAACAGCCTCAGCCTAGTGCAGAAACTTTTTATTGTAAAATGAGTTTTTTGGAAATTGCCAGATTTCTATTAAGCAAAATCATTTTGTAATTCCAATTTGCTGGATTACATGGCTAGAGGAAACCCAGCTACACATACACACGGGCAAACGGTGTGTGTGTAATGTTGTGGCAGGTTGAGTTCAAGTTCAAGGCTGAAAACATATATGAGCAGAAAGAACACTTTCCTGTTTTTGCACAGGAAGGTGGAAAGAAACTTCATGTAACCCACCTGAGCATCCATCACGCACCGACGAGGCCAAGTCCGATGCAAGAATCTGCGAGAAGTTACGCACGGACATGCTTGTCGTGTAGACGGGCTGCGTGTGTGTGACAGAGTGTTACTGGTAGGGGTGAGACATGTCTCTTGCAGACGCGAGGAACGGCCATGTCTCTGAGAACGGCCGTGTGGACAGTCTAATAGGCAGAATGGAATTAGTGTGTTAGTCTGGAGTGAATTTAAGCTAATTTAATGAGCTGAGTCCAAGTAGAGCTGACAGGCCGAGCAGCTGTGGGAAAACGGGTTGCTGTGGCCCCACACCAACCCTCCTCCCCCACACACACCCCCACACACAGGAGGCAGGAGTTTGACTGTGTTTGCAGCTCGCAAGGGTGTACAGTTGGGTGAACTCCTGTTTGCTCCTGTGTGAATCTCTCCCTTGAGTCATCTGGGTTTCCGTGGTGATGAGGGGTGGCATGCTTTGGTGGACCATAATTTCCTGAGAGCCTGTCTGAATGTGACATGTCCTTTTCAGCAGCTGCTTTGTTTTGAGGCTGATTTACGTGCATTTGTTGCATTTCGCCCCCATCTCCCTCTACACCTCCAGTCTGGGTTGGCCAACTCTTCAGGGATGAATTCATCCGACAACCAATCAAACGGGATCGAATAGAGTTTCTCAGGGAAAGTTAACTCACCACTTGAGTTGAAAATATAAGACAAAAAAATAAAAACATAATTTGTACCTGTAGTAGGTTTCTGCCTGACCAGCATTTTCTTTTTTTACTTTCTCTTTGTCTCTCTTTAAACAGTCTCCTCCCAGTTGGCCCATCCCTCTTCCCTCCCATAGGCGTTGCTAAAACAGCCAGAATCCAATCATAAGTCAATTCTATTACCCGTCCCTTCATGTTCAGCCTGTTGTTTCCGCAAGTTCTTTTTTTTTTTTTTTTGCTTTTCACTTTCCTCTGCTCCCTCTCACTTAGCCACTTGAGCTTGCACCAGTTGAAAGGACTCTAGTGGGGGGGGAGAGAGCGCACAAACGGCAGAAAGAAAGAGAAGGAACAGAAGGAAGCCATGCAAACAGTGAGCCGGCCCAGCGATTTTCCTCAACAAGCCTAATCTCTGACCAGCACAAATTGTTTTTGACTCATCCCTGGAGAGGTGCCCAAAGAAACCGGATAGGACAGACCTCGAGGAGGAGAGTTTTGGTCATCATTCTGGCTGACGAGCAAAACAAGCATCCAAGTTGTGGGTACAGGCCAAGAAAGAGTTAACATTGAGACACAGTGGAGAATCACACAAATGTGAGTTGAAGCAGACAGAAGGGGTGATGCTTAGAGGGACAAGAAAGTGAGGAGAAAAGTCAAACAAGAAGCAGCAACAACACAAAGACTGCCCACAGAGAAAGGAGAAGTCTTGAGAGTAAGCTGCTCCAAGTCAGGTGGAGAGAAAGCGAAATAGAATAAGTAGAAACACATTTTCAGAGCGAGGATGGCCAACTCGGGTCTTCAGTTGCTGGGGTACTTTCTGGCGTTGGGCGGCTGGATCGGCATCATCTCCACCACCGCGCTGCCCCAGTGGAAGCAGTCGTCTTATGCCGGGGATGCCATCATCACAGCTGTAGGTCTGTACGAGGGGCTTTGGATGAGCTGTGCGTCCCAGAGTACGGGACAGGTGCAGTGCAAGATCTTTGACTCCATGCTCTCGCTAGACAGTGAGTATGATATTTAAATTTGATCGGGTAAACACGAAAGAGATGCTTATTGCAGCATGTGCCTTTGACCACTATACTTTCTGTAATTTTTATGCTTTTTTCTTACCCAGAAGGGTTTGTTGTGTACAGCTCTATGATTATATTGTTAGTTTGAAGTACTAAAACTAGCAGGGTATGGTTCAGAGCAACTGTGTGGTCATTTTTTATTGGATGACTTCAATAAAGCTAAACTCTACTAACATCACATGTGGCATGTCTACGTTTCTTCAGATACTCTGTGTCACTCAGACTGTTTTCTTTGTTAGATTTAACGTGGCTTTGAACGACTGCTCATCAGCCGCCTCATCGTTTTCCTCTGAACTCTTTTACAAATGTTGTTGAGCTGCAAATCATAATAGTTATTGTAGTTGGCCTAATCATATCCTCACAGCCCCCGAGTGATTGATGTCATCTCGACTCGCAGAAGTTCCCAAGCTGTAAATCTCACTTAAAAACGCAGCATCTTTTAATGAAGTTGTGTTCATGTAATGTGAGAAAAGTGGCGAAAGGCTAAGGAATGTAGGGTTCAGACATAAATTAGCTCCAAATATGAGCCTCTTGTCATTGCCGATCTTTTAAGGAGGACACAGAGACTCTTAATTATGGATTATATGAGTCTATCCATCTTCTACTCCACTTAAATCATTCACTACAGTTTCTAATGAAATAATTGGGGGGGAGCTGAAGTGGTGAACAGTAAGAAAAACATTGTTTTTCCCATAGAACTTAACTTTATGGAACTCTCTTGAAAGTGCAAACACTTCGGTGACTTTGTGCATCAGTTGTATTAAGACGTTTTCAACACCAGGGCACCCAAACTGAACCTCTATCTCCTTTGAACCATTGCAGCAATAAGAACAGCGTATTGTCTTTGTGGATGAATAGCCGCTATTACGAGAAGAAAGGGGCAGTGTTGAGGCAAACACTAAAGATATTCCCAGAATGTGTTTCGTCTTCCCCACACACGTGCATTGTTCCCCGTTGTTCGCTTACACACCCAGTGACCAAAGACAAACATCGAGTTAAAACTTTCCACGTTGTCGTTTGTGTTACTCTACACTGAAGCGCATGTTCCTCCCTTCACTGCCGTGGACAGGAGCTCAGGAGCTTTGGAGAAGACGCAGCAGGCGTGATTTAGATTTTGTTTGGATCTGGCAGTGAGAGCACCATCAGACCTCTGCTGTTCTGGATGCACTTGCAACAGGAGAAGCATGTGACAGTGGGCATAATTGTTCACCAGACTGTGCTTTGTCTGCTTGAACTGTCAAGCAAACATAATGGAGAGTAACGCTTGGTTTGCTGAGCTTCTTGCTAAAGGTGAAGCTGAAAGACGAAGGTACAACTAGCTGTTAGTCACGATGGGTTATGGAAGCTAGTAGTCCTGAAAGGCAGCTTGTTGACATGCAATCACCTGGATTTAAAAAAAAATCTACTCAAATCAGTTTGTTGTTGCTTGGAGGAACTGAAAAGACTAGCTGTCCTCCTCTTTGAAAAATGTTTTCAAATTATGTTCCTTTTTTTCTTAATCAACAAAGACATAAGTGACAATCTTGCCAATTAGGTTTAATTCTGACAATGAATAGTCACAATAAAGCAAATAAATCAATCAATCCACAGTTCTGTCCTAAACAGGAAGCTCTTTCTCAAGCGTTCCCGTCACAAAGCCACAAAGACAAACTGGCTTCTAAGCTGGCATCGCGTAGCCAAGGCAGGACCTGAGCGGAGCTGTGCATACACTGTGCATACAGTGTGCATACACTGTGCATACAGTGTGCATACACTGTGCATACAGTGTGGATACACTGTGGGAAGGAACGAGCGTGTCAGTGGAACACGAAGCCTTCTCAGTTTGATTCCATTTTCAAAAGTTATAACTTCTGAAGGAACCTTGGCCCGGGTCCAATGATCCGTTCCGTCTCGCTGCACTTCACCGAAACCCATCCAGTGTGTGTTAATGGCCGGGAATGATGTGTGCCGCGCACTTGTACAGCGGTGGTCCCACATCTCCACCGTCCAGCTGTGTCACACAGACCGCCTGTCATGGCAACATCACATCAAGCTGGATTCATTTATTTTCCGTTTGGGATTAATAAAGTATTTTTGAATTTGAAATCCAGCTAGCCCCTACATTAGCAGACCATTACAGGCCTGTGACTGCCTCCTTTGGTGGTTCATGCTTTCTCTGTAGAGATGCTTTGTGTAAGAAAGGCTAAAGAAGAACTAGTTTGTTTTGTTATTTCAGTTGATGGCTTCTTATGGAGCCTGTAGAACCAAGCAGAAACCGCTGGACCCTTTGAAAGCAAAATACTGCTAGCCAAAATGTTCAAATTAATCCTGGTGCAATAATATAAGCATCATGAGTCTAAGAAGTATTTTTTTTATGGAAAATAGCTGGAAGTGTTTACTGGATCAGATGTCTGATATGATATTGTGGTGGACAAAGTACTCAACTCTAGTACTTTAGTAAAAGCATTGACACTCGTGGTCACATCTCACTGAACTACAGGTAATGGTTGCTTGGTCAAAAGTTTACTCAAGTTAAAGTACTGAAGTACTTACTTTTGAAAATCATAAGTATTCAAAAGTATAAATTATATTTTCTAATATCAGTACATCGCTGTATTGTTTTCTGAACTTCTCTCACCTGACCCCCAAAATAAGATACAGGAAAGATTTTTATTTTCAGAAGTACAGTTGTCTTTGAAATGTAGAGGAATGAAAGTCATAAATTCCCACAAAAATTAATCCTCAAGCGAAGATACTCAAAAAATGTACTTAAGTAAAGTACTCAAGTAAATATACTCTGTTACTGTCCACTGCTGGATATTCCAACAAGCTATGAGTGACCTCACAATGAGATCTCACTGCCTGCACACACACACACACACATTCTCACACTTACCAGCAGGCACATTGAAAGTGTGGCTGGCAGTACCAGTCTTAGTTTAGACAGAGGAGGCTAACCATGAGCCTGCTGCCACCGCCTGTCCCTGTCACAGCCTGTGACTGGGCAGCGCAAAGGCAATGAGCCTTTAACTTAAAATCAAAGATTAAAACACAGAGTAGATAAAAAAAAATAAAAAACTCAAGGCTCTTTTCTGTTCAAGATCTTTAAAAGCAGCTGTGGAGCAATAAATCAGACATCAAAGTTGCTGCCGTCATAAATCGTCCCAGTTCAGCCTCTGCAGCGTCGTGAATGGATCTGTATGTTTTTCTGTCAAATAACGAGTTGTGTGTCAGGCTGGTGCTGAAACACTTCCCTCACTTCCACGTGTTTGAATTTCCATTTTCTTTTTTTCGTCCTGTGACACTGTGTTCAAAGACCGTTAGGGTAACTTTTTCATTTCAGTGACCACGGTTGCCACACACTATGTCCGTAAACAGCATCAATGGAGGCCTGAATGAAAACAATCTAGCTTTGTTACCGAGCCACACTAATTTCTCTGTGTGAAACATGGAGAACAGGACCTCCTACAGCTGCTCGGTGCCAGAAAAGAGCTTCATCTGTGTCTGTCCCACCTACAGCAGCTGCATATATACAGACATTGTGCGCTCTGTACGTATGTGTGCGTGTGTGTGTGTGTATGGTTCTATGTAATTTTGTTCCTCCCACAAGTTATGTGTGTTGAGGTCAGTGTGGGCAATAGATTAAAATTTTTAAAAGGCAAAGCCACACTGGAATGACGATTTGGACGACTAGAGTCTCACAGCTCCGACAAATAAATAGCTGGAGATAACGATGCTGCGAAAAGTGGGACAGTGGTGGATTAATGAGCCGTCATAAATGCATGCGGTCTCCCATCAGTCCTTTTCGGCATCTGTATTGTAATTCCTTCGAAATGATCACTTTAATGTCCAGAGTTTTTCTGGTTGTTTTTCCAACTGAAGAACTGAGAAATTATTTGTTTTTAAAACTGTCCACCACTTTCTTTCCTTCTCTTAATGTTTCTGCGTCTTTTCTAAGCATCTGTAACACCGACCCCCCTGCTACTCCGTGCTACGCTCTACGTTTCCTGCTCATTTCTTCTCTCTCCTTTATCTAGTCCACATCCAGACATGCCGGGCCCTCATGGTGATATCAGTGCTCCTTGGCTTTATCGGCATCATCGTCAGCGTCGTAGGGATGAAGTGCACCAAGGTGGGAGATAACAACCCGTCCACCAAGACCCGGATTGCTGTCACCGGAGGAGCTCTCTTCCTGCTCGCAGGTGGGGTTAATCTCCAGAAAGGAACACACGGTGTAGTTTCGGTAAAGTGTGTGTTTCACAAGAGATCTCACATTTTACTAGCCTGAATGTTGGATTCTGTTAGGCAGCTAAGGCCCCTTTTGTAAACAGGAAGTGGTCATTTTAGCTGCTGACCTCAGACATAAATTAAACTCATCCCTGAGGGGAAGATGACCTAAACACAGATCCACTGCGTTCCATTTGTGTTTAGTTGTAGCACCCCTGATTAAAGCAGGGAGATAAATCTCTTGCCTTTTTCCTCCGCAGGTCTCTGCACGCTCGTGTCTGTGTCCTGGTATGCCACTCAAGTGTCCTACCAATTCTTTAATCCAAATACACCGCTCAATGCCAGGTATGTACTTGCTCGGGTTATGTCTCATACTCTTGTAAAGTTGCTATTTGTTGTCTAACAAAATTTATCATCCATGGCATTGCATCCTGATTCTGCAGCTGAGACCTCACCGTCTGCTAGGAAGCTAAATACATTTTCAACTTCCAGGTTATCCCTCCATCTCCAACCTTTCTTTAGTATCAATATTGATAATGCAATGGTGTGACCATTGATAAAAAAAAAAACAACAACAAATGACTCAACATTGGTTTTCAATTATTTAAAAAAAAAAAAAAAAGAAGGACCACAGGAGCCCATCCTCAATCCTGGAACAGAAACGTCATCTGGCAGATGACCTCAGAAGATGGTACTGGTAGCCATTCACACCTCTCACCAACTCTTCCACATCCCAGGCTACGTTTACACAAGAACGATGGCTGGAAACTGACTGTATTCTTGGATGCTGGTATGGGAAAGGTTCCACGGATAGATGACACCACCAAGACACCTTGAATCAGCTGTAGTTGTCATGCCAGTCCACCTGATGGCGCTGTGAATTTGGCATACTGTCAAAGCACTCATGCAGCTTCCACCTCATTTAGAAAGCTGTAACCCGTCTCTGATGAACCAAGTGCTCATGTCACATGTGTATTCTGTAAAAGGACTTGCGTTAAACAGAACAGGTTAAGTACCACACACAGCACAAAACATGCTAGCCACCATGTTTTTGTTGCCATCTACCAGTGCGTGCTTGGAACAAATCCTGCTGATGTCAGAGACTCCACTGGAGATTGCAGACTGGACACTCTGACACAAAAACTCCCTATGCATCAACCACTCTCCTCTCGTCCCCCGGCCTGGACTTGAGATCTCTGAGGAAGATGTCAATAGGCTCCTTCAACAAATCTCCATGATATGCAATCCCTCTCTTGCCTGAGAGCCTACGCTGACCAACTGGCCCAGATCTTCAGCAGGTCTTTTATGTTGAACGAGGTTCCCTAGTCTTTCAAACGTTTCACAATCATCCCTGTCCCCAAGAAACGCACAATCAATGGAATAAAAGACAATAGTATTTCACTCTGATGTCTGTGGTCATGAAATTCTTTAGGTGACAAGTGTTGAACCTTCTCAAGCACCCTGCTGGGTCCTTTGCAATTTGTTATTGGGCAAACAGGTCAACACTTGAAGCAGTCAACTAAACTTCACCCTGCAGCGCCTCGACTACCAAAGGGCATAGGACAGGATCTTGCTTGTGGACTTCAGTTTGGTCTTTAACATGTTCATAGCACCAGCCTCCCCCTATCAGTGCATCACCAGCTTCCTGACTCACCACCAGCAGCAGGTGGGCCTGGCCTAAGAACCAGTCAACACCAGCAGCCCTCAGGGTTGTGTTCTCTCCCCACTCCTCTTATCCCTGTACACAAATGCTTGCACCTCAGTGGATCTTTCGGTGAAACTACTGACTTTTGGTGAAGGCATCATCATCATCATCATATCATTGGTCAAATCTAGGACAGTGTTGAGTTTGCAAGATGATAGAGGTGGATTGCCTGATCCACTGGTGTGGTCAGAATCACCTGGAGCTTAACCCACTCCAGACAGTGGACACAACGGCAGACGTCTGGAGAACAATCCTCACAGTCCCTTCCATCACTGTTTTTGACAATGCTGTTTCTACTGTGGATCACTTCCGGTTCCTAGAGAACCCTTTATCTCATAGAAATTCTTCGGAAGAAGGTCCAGCAGAGACTGTACCTCCTGCGGCAACTCAAGGAGTAAAACCCAGGAGACGACCAGTACAAGGAGGTGCTGGTCATCTTCTACATTATTCAGTCTATCCTGTTCACATCCATCCCTGTGTGGTTTGGCTCATCAACAAAACAGGCCAGTTAGGTCTGCAGAAAGCATCATCAAGGCTGACCTTAAACCCATCCAGAACTTGTATAGGTCTAGGGTCAGGAAAAGGGCAGCTAACATCTCTATAAATGCCACCCCTCTGTTTCAACACAAACTGTTTCAATGTTTACCTTCAAGTAGGCGCAACAGAGCGCTTTGCAAAAACCCACTGCCACAGAGACTGTTTCTTCCCGTAGGCCTCCTCTCTGATGAACCTGCAACAAAGTGCCCAGATCAATACCATGTATATTTCCACTAATTCAAACATGTTTACCTTTTTGATTGTATATCATTTTTTTTCATTTTGAGTATTCTTTATATATGTATATTTTTTTTATGTCTTTATTGAGAGCAAAGCCAAACAAAAGTCAGATTGTAGTCAGATGTGTTCAAACTTGGTGAATAACAATGATTCTGATAAAAACCTAACTACTTAAACAAGGTTCTCAAAGGGTGGAGGTTTTAACAATCTGCTTTTTATTAATAAATATGAATCATATTTTTTCTCCCATTGTTATGGCATTTGGCAAATATCTATGTAATTTTGGTAATTCTTGCTGACCTGAAACAAGAAAAGTTTGGTGTCTTTTTATTAGGTGTATGTAAACTTCTACTTTCGACTGTAGACCCGAGGTTTCAAACCACTGACCTCAACCAGGGTTTATAATATTTGGTATTTGCTCACCCTTACTTAACCTGAAATCACATGCTGGCAGCAATTAGTTAACGCATCATGGGACAGGATTTCTTATGACGAAAAATGTTGCAACATGAGATGTTAGCACACTTCTAATTTAGAGCACAACTCTGAGGTGGATCGATTTATTCAAGTCATTAAACTGAAAACAGGTAAAGAATTTTGTTAAACTTTGATCTAAACTCTTTCGACTTCCTGTCTCTTTCCACTCTTTTTCCTGCTCAGGTATGAGTTCGGCTCGGCTCTGTTCGTGGGCTGGGCCGCTGCCAGCCTGACCGTTCTGGGCGGCTCCTTGCTGTGCTGCTCCTGCTCTAAAGACGACATGCGAGGGCAACAGTATTACCGTCAATCACAGCCTTCCACAGCCAGGGAGTACGTGTAAAAAAAAACCAACCCCAACACCTCCAGCAGTTCCCCAAACAGAGAGCAGAGGACACGCTGGGCACCAACCTGATTTTTATTTCTTTCTTTCTCTCAAATAATGAAAAATGAAACAAAACAGAAAGACCATCCTTTGCGCTATCACACAGTACTTACACACTAGACTTAGACACAATCACATGATTTACCAGCATCACAGGAAGGAGTGTTTGTCCAGCCCGATGTTACACAGTGTTAAGCTAATGCAGTGAGTGGAAAGAGCTCATCTGCCACAAAGTCACTATACAGTGTTATGCAGAAAAAAAACAAAAAACGTAACCTTCTTTGTATGGAACTACGGTGTCAGTGATAATTCTAATGAGTTCATGAAAACTCGACACTCTGTTTTGATTCTTGAACTTTGTCCTTGGTCTCCATATTTTGCTTTCGAAAGCCAAGAGCAAAGCTATTTTGTTTAGGCATGTAAGATTACCACTAAGTGAAAACCCAAGAATGAACACGTCACCTCGTGGTGAAAAAAAACCCAAAAAAAAAGCCACATAAAATGTGTGTGACAGCTCACGTCTTATTCATTTTATTTGAGTCTTGGAATTTGGGTTCGGATGTAAAAGTTCCCACACAGCAAAACTCAAAGAGTCTTTACCTGCATGTCCTGTGCTTCCTGGTTGGAGCTCTGTTGGTGTTCTTAATCCTCAATAACTTGTCTGATTCCACTTGGTGCAGTGAGGTTGTGTGACATCAGATATCCGAGAAACTGTAAAAAAAAAAAAAAAAAAAAAACCACCAATCATTTTCAGTCCATGTTTTTACATTGGTAAATAAAGTATTAATGAATGTACTGGAGTGTCCAGAATGGTCCAGTGCCTTTCTCATTTCAAAAGAACCAGCTTGGTTTTCACCTGACTTAAATCATGAGACACAATCTGAACTGCAACAGCGGAAGCGAATTGTTCCATTAGCCTATTGCTTTATCTCTAATGAGCATGTGTGTGGCTGATTACCATTGGCTTCTGCATGAAGAGAAAGAGGGCAAGTTTTCATTATGTTCAATTTACTAACACTGAAGGTCCTGCTTTAAACACTGCCTTGTTTAATAATTTTTTCTAAGCTATCTTGCAGACCCAAAAAATGAGCAATAAGCTACTTTGTAATGCAATCGCACTGTATCTGAAAAAAGACCATAAGCTAATATTAAGCTAAAAAAAAACAAAACACCTGTATAATTTAATCGCAGTAAGAAAAATATTTTAACATATCATTTGTAGCAACAGATTTTAAGAAATATGACCTAAAAACTGACAAAACAGAAGCATTACCTGCAGCTAAACCCAGATTCAAACATTTTACAGCTGAACTGTGCAGTTACATTAAATTGGCTCTTGAGTTTCCTCTTGGTGCTCCCACATCACTTTGCCTTCATTTGTGTATATGAAAGGGCTGGTCCGTTACTGTTCCAGATAATAAAGCCATTAACTTTTCCAAGAAAAGGTCACAGTTGGCCTGCTCCTTTTTCCTGCATCCTCTTTTCCTCAAAAACACTTGTTTCTGGAGTGTCCTGTTATTGCCAGACTGGAGAAGCTGTAGAGCCATAGGAAATTCCTTTTCCCCTTTTAAATAAGAAAGAATGTCAAGTAATGTAAAAGAAGGGCTTCCAGTAGTTTTTACTGAACCATAGTTATGAAAAGCTATCAGTCATAGAAGGGTAAAAGATTTAGGGTTTATCAAAAATCTTTTCCTTTTTTATTTTTAGCTGAAACATTAATATTAATTCAGCTTTAGGTGGCAACATTAATGTCATGCCTGTACTTTTACATAATATCTGCCAGCTAGGTGAGCGTTAGCATAGAGGTCTAAGCTAATGTGGTTTAAGCTAGCGGTCTAGCATCTACAGAGGTTTAATGCTTGCAATACTGGGCATTTTAGGGAGTAATAAAAACAGATACAATATCATATGAACACAACTTTGCTTTAAATTGACAATTTTCTTTACTTAGGCTTTGACAGGGAAGTTATGAGTAGCAAGAATCCTACCTGGAGAAGATAACTCGAAAGCTTATTGAAAAAGTCCAGTCTATACAATGCTTACAGTAATGTAAAGTACAAACTCTTTATTAACCGTCAAAGAGGGTTCAGATTTGAGAAATGCCATTTTGCAGGGAGTCGGAGAAGAAGTGTACATATCCTCAGACCGGTGGAAAGCTAACAGCCAGCTAGCAGCTAGTCTGAAGAGGCACCCCCATTTCAGCCTAATTTTTGTCATTTAAAACAAGTTGAGCTGAATATATAAATGTCATTTGAATACAACAACATATTAAAAGTTTTGCAAGAGTTGTTGAGTTGGCTGCTGTTTCCTCAGCTGAACAACTAAGTTGTTGCTCCATGATTTTGTTAGTTGTGGTGTTTGTTTCCTTAATCTGCCTCATTAGCTGATGAAGGCCAGTGAGGCCTTAATCACCAAGAGAAGAGGAAGGTTTTGGAATTTGCACCAAACTATTACATGTGAAACATTAAAAACTGTACTTTAAAAAAAAAAAAAAAAAAAAAGGTTTTAGTTATTTTTAACTTATCTGGAAAGATAACTGATCGCCCAATCAGGTGAACTGATTTTGTTAACAACCTCAGCCAAAATGGTTTTGCGTCAGAGATCAGTTTTTTAGTCAAAATTAGCAACCATTTCTTGTGATACTTTAGAGCGTTAATATTCACTGATATACCATTTCTCCTTATCTAAGCTACTGAGTTATCAACTTCAGAAAACAGACTTACTCATAACTTTTCATAGAGCTCTACTTCAGAAAGGTTAAACTTCTATAGGTATACTTATAGGCAATTTCTAGTTCCTAGTGCCATATCTGGAGACAGCATATCTGTCTCCAGATATGCTGTGCCACCATATCTGGAGACACCTTAACCTTATCATACAGTCTGAGCACTGGAACAAAATAAAATTATTTATTCCGTCCAATTAATTGATTTTGTTCTATTTTTAATAAACAGTCCATGGAGACTAATTTCTCAGTGAAACTTCACTTTATCCCTCACATTTTTAGCCAGCTGCCATGTAGTTAAACCTCCCATCTTTGTCACTTTGTACTAACAGAGATTTTGACTTTGTAACACAGGAAATCTCAGAAGTATTGTTGTGCTCCTTACTTCCCCTCCTGTCTTACCCTGTTCTTCTGTGATTGTCTTCTTCTCTCCTCTAATTCAGGGCAGAGTTGTTGAGTGAAACTAGTTTCCCTGACTGATCAGCCCCGCCTTTTTATCGAGGACTATCTGACTGTCCAACCACTGAATTCCCCTCTATCGTTCCTGTTACATTATTGGCCCCAAATTTGGACCTCTTGATCAGGATTCCCATTTTCTTCCACCTTGCCAGTTTTAATGGAAAGACATAGGCTAGGTCATTGTAAATAGAAATTGTTAAAGGATACTTTTCTTTGAGAAGTAAAATATCATCCCTGTCTATACCTTCCATACCTCCCTTTGTGTCCTGTCGTTGGCTGAAGGTTAAGAATTAATTGAAACCTGACATTGTGCTGATTTGTGGTGTCGATTACAATGATCTCTAGATGTTACAAATGTGTCTTTCTGGTTTAATTTGTTCACTGTGACTGTATTTTCACTGAAACATGTCTTTTTTCCCCTCTGAATTGCAGACCAAATGTTAAAAGTACCCCACCAGAGAAAAGGGAGCAGTACTTGTAGTTGGGGAGAGTCTTCTGGCCTTGCCATGGCTTAGATTCTGTCAACAGGCAAAACCCTCCCAAATGAGGAATTCAAACCAGACAAGAAACAAATTTATGAACTGAACTCAAAACAATAAGCAGCAGAATAACTTCCGGGGTTATAGAAGGTCCTTGGGGAGGTTTGCAAATTTTTGAAGTGTTAGGGGGCAGAGAGATCAGAACCTTGTCTTTGTTGTTGACTTTGGGAGAGACACAGTCATTCAGGGTATGTTTTCTATAACATGTTAAAATGCCTGGGTGTGTATATCACCTACTCCATACTGTTTTATTTTTTTTTTTTAATTTACTACATATGTAATATTTTACTACAATTCCTTATAACAAGTTTGTGCAAATGTAATTGATTATGTATTTGATGATATGAACCCTTTCACTGTCCTTTCCTGTCTGAGTTGTGGATGTCCTTTGCCAGTAGTTCTGTATACCTTTTTTTTTATGTTGGATTTCCAGGAATGAATATGTAACTACTCTGCAGTATCACTTATGAACAAAAATAATATTAGCAAATATGTACTGTCTTATGTCATTGTTTCGATGAAGAATTTTTGCTTGTTGCCAAACCTCCTGGATCACGGATGAATCATTTCCCTTTACTGTGTCTGTCTTTAAGTTTTCATCTGCATAAGTTGTTGTTGACCATGTCAGGAAATGGATGGATGAACGAATGACAGTGCCATCAGTGTCTTGGCCCCTAAATGTAGAGATGCATTGATCAAGCCTTATGGCTGACATCGACTCATCAAACTATTTGTTTGTGTCTTTGGGGTTGATTTTAACTGACTATAAGTCTTTGTTCTGATCCCTGTTACACATAAAAGAGAGAGTTCATTGACAGATATAGTAATTTAGTGGACTTTTAATTAGGTATGTCCCAGTAAGGATCACTCAAGATATCATAGCACAAAACCGCGCAAAGTTAAAATACCTTAACCTTTTCTTGTCAAAGGGAAGTGTCACGAAGTACAAATTTGTTGGTGTTATGACTTGACTTTGCCTGTGGAAGTAAGTCTAAGTGATTATTATGAGCCCGGATGTGAAGGTAAGTGCTTAAAGCTCGACATCATTTCCTTAAAGTCTTATATCGAAGTAAGGAGCTGAGTGGCTCCTAGTTTGGCCCTTTATGTTTTCAGGGTTTGCTTACAGAAGGTTTGTCAGTCTGATTGATGACACTCTTCCAGTTTGAAAACCTCCTCCACTTTCAAACTGTGTTGCGTATTTTTGGGCAGTCGATAATAATAATAAAAAAGAAATAATGAGATATGGACAGAAAAAACACTGTTAGCTTTTAGCTGAATTCCGTTGGCGCTCCACTAGGTCCAGGGTGTAATTTAGCTCACGCTGCCCCCCACAAGACGCCGCCCTGGGCAGTTGCCCATGTGCGCCCGTATCGGAAACTAATTCAACGTCATTATTAAAAATGCAGGTTTTACTGTTTGAGAAGCACAAGAGCAAACATTTTTACTTTTTATTTAGAATGATATTCAATCTAGCCAAAGACTAAACCCTAACTATGAGTACAAGTCAAAACAAAATAGATTATTTTAACTGATTAGAGATACTTCAAAACATATTTTGATCTGTAAACATAAAAAGATGAATTCTTAGTTCTCCATATTGTCACACCCATGTTTTCTAACCTTTATTTCATTTGTAGTAAACTCATAAATACCATTCCAGTACATGCAGTGTTTATTGATTAAAAATTGTGGGACTTCTTAGTAATTAAAGATTTAATGAATAGGGAAGGTATCAGAAAATGTATCAGCCTTTGATGCTCAAATCCCTAATCTTAGCTGGAAAATTGGCAGATTTCCTTCCACGGCTGATCAGTGCACCTCTACCTACAGGACGTTCTGCTCTACCTGCTGTCCTGCGTACTAAGGAACACAAGTTTATGCAAATGCCTGACTGATGCCTGCATTTATTTCCCATGGCATCCCTTTGTCTAATATTTAGCTCTTTTACGTTGTGTATTATCTTATTTACAGTATACTCATGTCTGTCTCCTAGAATGAAGTAAACAGAGACATAAAATGATTGTGGGTTATGACTCAGTGGTTTGTCGCCTGTTTCCCAAACTTTCAGCCTTTCTGCTGTTCGCCCAATCTCCACACTCCTTCCTCTGACTTTTTGCTCCCTGTTGTTCAATAATTACAGACGTGGCATTCCTCTTCTGCTTGAATGAACCGCAGCACATTCTCAGCAGGGAGACCCGCAAGGTTCACTTGCTCACTTCTGCTAAAACTGACAAGGCTTGATTTTTTTTTTTTTTTTTTTCTGGTTTCATAAAAGAAAACATGAAATGATGATGGCCACTGATGATATTTATTAGCAAAACGAAATTCCGTTGCATCCGGGGAATTTCTGTTTACTTTGAATTAAAAAACATCCATGGTCACAAATTAATTCTGTGTCCATATTCCAAGTGGCATAAAACTAGTTAAGTGGTCCATGACATCATTGTATCTTTAAATATTTTTTTTCTCTATGTGTAGAAAGTAATGGAGGTTAACATTTCTGGAACAATGTTTAGCTCAAAGTTTAGCTGGTGTATTATTATTTAGATAGCTAAGATGAGGAAGACACATCTAAATTACTCTGAAAGACACAATCTGCTAAAAACTTTGAAACATTTTTTAATTTAAATCTAATTTTAGAAGGACGCGGACGTGAAGTGACGTGTATGTAAATATTTTAATTTGGAAGTAGCTGACAGTAGCTGCGCCTCCCTTAACCATAAAAACACAAACTGAAATTACGAAAATAAATTTGCTTAATGGAAACATTCCGATTTCGAAAACCTTTTTTTCGCATCACATGTCAATGGCAAGATGTTACTACTGGTGAAGACGACAAAGAAGACGACAGGAAGTGGTAGGACAATGATGGTTTGTTTTAGTTTTCTATGAATTTTGTGTGGAGCTAACAGAAGTATTGAGCTTGGAATAGAATTACACCATTTTGAGTCCATACAAGAATTTTAAAGATAAGCACAAGGACTCAAACAAGTCTCAACAGACATAAATGTTGTTCAGTTTGCACAGTGAAGTCAAAACAAGCCTGCTCGAGGAAATAAAAAGCAGAGTGAAAACCGCAGCAGCGGTGAGAGCCGAGCATGGATGTGAAATCTCACATATGCTTAACATTTACGAATGAACCATTCTCAATATCTAGCTGGCATGTAAAGAGGCAGACGGACATTTGGGTCAGAACAGTCATAAAACCCCCAAAATAAAAACTTCGGAAAGTTCATTGTGTTTTCTTAAAAAGCTCGGGATGTTTCTACAGAAAAATCTTTTATCAAGTATTCAAAACTTTTCAGTTTGAGTTAAAATGCAGAACAGCTTTCATTTAGAAAATAAATTGACACATTTAGTGAAATATGCAATGATGAATGATGTGTTATAAAAACATTACAGTGGTTGGTTCTCCAGGCTCAACTCATTGTGAGACTCCTGGCACCTATTGGTTGGTCCTCTTTTGAATTAGGTCAGTCTACTTAAAGGAAGTAAATATTTGCGCAAGTATTTATGTTTTTATTTAATTGGGCTTGAGCAGTGAAAGCGTTGCAAAGGATTATTGGAATCCCAAGAATTGACTGCATCTTATTAGGTTTTGGATTGAGCAGCAAAAAAGACAACTAACTTGTTTTACGCCAAGGAGAGGGATACATGCAGCGTCCCTCCGCTGATCATAACCTGGTCTACCTGAAGCCACAGTACACCCACCTTCCAACCCCTGCCCCAGTTAGAAGCCAGCTGACCTGCAGACGGTTCATCAGGAGATGGACTCCTGAATATGAAGATGCCCTGAAGTACTTATGAAACGACAGACTGGGATGTGCTGCTGAATTCACAAGATGAGGACATGGAGGGGCTGGCCAACCCCTCGAATGAGGGCTGTTATCCCAACAACAAACTGTGGTTGGCTCAGGGGATCGTCCTTAATAGGAAAAAGATGGCCTTCAGGAGCAAAAACAAGATGGAGATTAAATTAGCGCACAGGGAAGTGGAACATTGTATGAGGGAGGCTAAAGATGCCTATGGGAGAAAGGTGGAGCAGAAGCTGAAAGGAAACATCCCGGTGGTCTGGGATGGGATGACAACCATCACAGGTCACAGCATGGACATTGGCAAGGAATGAGGGAGGGAGTGTGGAGAAGGAAAATAAACTTAATGACTTCCTCAACCTGTTTAAGGAAGTCATTTAGATGAGGTGAAGTGCAACCACTTGACCCTCATCCAGGGCCTCTTCGCCTCACAGCAGATATATCCATCAAAGTGACCTCCAATGTGGGGGTCACTGCAGTAACTATGAACACTACTGTTACCTTCACCTGCAAGACTCTCCCTACCTCTTCAAAGAGGCCTAGACATTTCTTCACTTTCTCATGCTCTGTCTCAATATTTCTATTGGCTGTTTTCTGCGCTGACCAGATACCACCATGTCTGGTTGCTTGGCCATTATGTGATCAACATCCAGATGTTACTACTGACCAGAACCACAAAGACAACAGGAAGTAGTAGGAGGATGATGGTTTGTTTTTGGAGGTTTTTTTGTACATTGTGCAGCAGACTCTCACAACGTCACAGTTCATTAAAAGTTGTGTCATTCCAGTGTGTTGAATCCATAGTGCTAATGTAAAATCAAGATTTTTAATGACCTATCGTGTGAACAAACTTATTCTCGTGTGATTTTAATGTCATTCCTTATTTAATGTAAACATTGCAAATGTTAAATTGTGCTTTTGCGACGTTAGAAGAAATTAGACAAAGATTTGGGCGCTTCCAATGGAAACCCAGCTATAGTTGTCATTTGCATGTAGCATTCCAACGTACTTGGAAGACAACCCAATAAAACTTACAAGTGAAATTGAATCAAAGGTTTATGTGTTCTGGTACAATGTTTTGTTTCTCAGATAAATATTAATTGTGTGTTTCAGTTTCAGACTGTAGAAATCTGACATTTTAACAGTGACTTCTATATTTACTGGATGCTGTTTTTCCCTGGGATTTTGTACTAAATTCCTCTGATATATAGCCACACTCCATTGAAGCAATCTAACTCATCTTGGGAGGTCCGGATCTTTTGTTCCAGAAAAACATATGACCATGGCTCTGATCCAGAACTTTAGGGCCTAATTAAAAGATCACTATTCTCCTAGTGTAAACAGAAGTGTTCACTCACACACTCTTTGTCATAAGAAAGGTTTTCTGGTATGTGATGCTTATGCAGGTAACTCTGGGGTAAATCATGTATTCAGTTCTATGTAAGTCATGGAGAAAAATACAGTATTAGTTGTGTAGTTGTAGATGTTTTCCTGTCCTGCATCAATACAAAAAATCCTTCATGTCTCAATTTGTTCAGAAACTGAGGTGAACTGTTATTTTTATTCTATGAAATCTTTCAGTACCATCAAGCCAGTTTGACTTCATTGCCTCCACCATAATAAATTAGACCCAAAACATGACCAACAGTTTTGATACATATTTTTCCCTCCAGTCAATACAGATTGGGTTTCATTTAAAATCCATCTTTCTCCCACTCTCTTACAGAAATCTGAATATCTGTTTCTCCTATTTGCATGGATCATTTTCTAGTGTACATTAAGAAGGAATAATAGTAAGAAAGTGAAAGACATAATGAAATGTTAAGAAAATCATAAGGAAAAATTCAAAGTTCCCAGCACATTTGGTTTCAAAAGCTTAATCTAAATTAAACAAAGCTGTTGCTATTCAACAGTATAAAGTTTTATGACCAAACACCACAATCATTTAAAACTACCACAGTGAATCGAGGTGTAGATTGAGGCATGCCAAAATCTCACTGACTCAGTACTGCCCTCTGCTGTACAGATATGCACATTTATATTTTGTTACTTGCAGGACAGAATCTGTGGACCTGCACTGAGGAATCTGTGAAGGTGTAACTGAATTGTTGTGTGTTACAACCCGGCTCATTGAGCCGTAACAAAAAACAGGGCAACACAGACTCTAACGATAACTACGCACCAAACATAAAATAAAACAAGAAAACTAAGACAAATAGGCAGGCGGCCCCTGTTGGCCGATGGCATCTCCAAAAGCAGGGGAGTCCTGCAAAAGACAATCAAAGAAAGGAAAGCAAAGTTGGGGTGGACATGATAAGTCGGGCAAGAGCCAGCCTGAAAAGCGGAGCTGGGCGGAAGTCAGCTCAGTCCCAAGAGAGCTTCAACTCAGCAACAATAACCCCCTTCCCTCTCCCTCTATATGCCGGAGCACGACTGCTGGGCCCTAGTGGATCATGGATGCTGCTATTTTCGGTGTGCTTTGGGACAAAGAACAATTAATAAAAAGACGGACCCCTCCACGTAAAGTGGAGGGGGACGTCTCACATTGTGTCTGTGAGCAACAGAGAAATCCAAAAAAAAGTAACGAAAAATTAAGCAAAGATAAACTTTCTTTTCCCCAATGGATCATTTGCTTTGCAGCCAGCATAGAACAATAAAAAAAAATCAGAAACAAAATGAAAGTATTACAATAATAACCACAACAATCATAGAGCGCTACAGTCTCTATACAGGCTTATCGTCCCAAATTATTACTGAGGTTGACCCAAACAGGGACAATTGGACCTTTTTGGGTTACATTTTATCTCCATGTATTTGCAAGCGGATGGCAGTAACCTGTAGTGATGGTGGGTTTGGTTAGCAATGATAGCGTTAGCTCCACCAGACTTATCTTTATGATTTTATTGCACATCTTTACATTTCTGTTTACTCTGGGCTCATTTTTCACGCTCAACTAAAGAAAAACACTCAGTCTGACTCAATGAAGCAGGAATAAAACATTGTAATGAAATGGGAGTCAACATTAAAACCTATTAACTTCTGATAATAACACACGCAATGTGATTGTTTAGTTCAGGTGTGTGACGACACTGAATCCATTCTAAAAAATTTACGCATTGTCTATATTGCAGTGAAGAGTTGATGTTTTGCCATGTGGCTTTTTATTCTTCTTAGTAGGCTACCTGGTATATTTTTGAAATAAAACTAGCATATTTTGCAATGCTCCTTGTCCCGTTTGAAATAAATAAGCAGTTTGGAAAAGAGCTAAACATCAAGCACACAAGAACTAAACAGTAGTTTTGTCCTTCACTCCAGCCTCTGTTCATCATTTCACTTCTTCCTCCTTAACCAAAAAAAAGAGAGAAGTCTCTCCCCTGTTTCTCCTTACATCCATTAGAAAAAAATGAAAAATAGAATTCGCTTGAAACACAACACTCGGATATTTGGACAACTTCAACCATGTTGTATTGTTCGGATGGATTATAGTGGAGCGAAATAAAAACTGACCTCAATGACAGCTGGGGCAGATGGCCTGAAGAGGGCAGTGTTCACCTTCCCACCGTGCAACGCCTCACACTCTAAAAAGGCTTTCATCCATAATTACTTTCAGTGATGTATACCAAATCCAGGCTGCTTCTCTATGCATATTAATCGGCAGCGTTAATGGCTTTCCCAATAATTAGTGAAAAAGAAAAAAAATGGGATTTACAAAGATTATTTCAGGTCTTATAGATATAAAATTTAATAGCGCTTCACTAATAACTAGAGGATGTGGGTGCAAGGACTTCTGTTGGACCTGGACTAAATAATTGAACATAGACTTATCACTTGCCTATTTGTTGTTAATAGTCAATTTGTTTTTGCTGGTTGGAATTATTAATAGTATAGATATATATGCAAGATAATTTGCACATGGTAATGTTTCCTTCCTTACCTTTTCAAGCTCAAGCTGCTGTTTTTTTGTTTATGTTTTTATTTACTTTCATCCCAAATGCTGAATTTATTCTTCTGAAAGTGAAGTGAAGTCGCTTTGACCAAACACTGGTAGTGACCCAGTTTGGTTAGAGAGTAGATTAGAAGCAGTCTCCTCCGTCTTCACAGGTCACCATTTGGAAATACACCACTGCAGAGGTCACGACCTGGTCAGACTTCATTGAACCTCCTCTAAAGGAATGTAAACTCCTGAGGGCTGGAGTTGGAAAGCCCTGGTTTAATGACTTCACTCAGACTACAGAACCAGTTTGCTCATGTAAATAACACTAATGTCTGTTTTAACTGCTGTTAGGTTAGCACAAGCTAAAGCTACTTATGGCCAATATTCACATTTTGACTAACATTTCTTAGTCAGTACAGACTGACGTTTATACAGTACTATTTATTAAATACCTTCCATTAAACTCTGTGGGTGTTAGAAAGAGGAAACCTGAGGCCACATTCTCTGTTCAGGTGGTTTTAAGTTTTACATAAATGGCTTCTTATACTCCTCTCTCAAAACATGTCTTTCCTGTCCGAAGTGTGCACATTTGAATCTTTAAGAGAAGTGTCTTTTGTTCGTGAGATATAGACGAACTGCTGAGCCTTGACCTGTTGTTGGCTCTTCTGTGTTGTGTAGCGTCTGTTTTGTTCTCCAGTGCAGAGGTCTGAGCGTTTCTAGTTGCATATGGACTCGCTGAAACGTGACGATCCAGTTCCCCCCAGCTTCCTGCTGGAGGGCGAAAAAACTGCACACTTGCCAACCGCCTCTGTTGTTACCTGCCAAGATGTCAAGTTATCGTGCTAAATCTTAGACCTTATCTATTTTGTTAATATCGCAGAGTGACTGAATTGTCATGGAGGACCTGAAGAAATCAGAGAAATTTGTGCTGCAGACTGGGAAGTAATACACACTAACATACTTTAACCCTGTGGCCACATACTGATCTTTCCACTGTTTAGCAACGCAAGGTGATTGACATTATTAAACTAATCATTATATAAAAAGCAAACACAGAGTTTATTTATTCCCCCTTTTCCCGACGTTTGTCCTCGATTTTAAACTTCAGGATAAAAACCCAGGTTAAGGTCAGGGGATGAAATCTGAGACTGACAGGACGGCAGCATTGGAAGCAGGCAGCAATAGGAGAGGTTTTTGAATTTGAAAGTACCTTTGATTGTAGGAGATTTGTGTTGTGAGACCTCCACTTGTTGCTAAGTGGTTCATGGTGGATTACTTTATAAGCTGTCAGAGCAGGGAGACCCAGGCAGGCAGAGGAAGACGGAAAAGAAAACCACAGTGAAAGTGAAAGTCTCGCTCATTTTTCGCAAAGTCTGACAAATAGCTAGGATCAGTACACAGCAAATTCAAAAGTGTTAAATATTTTGATGTTAGTAGACTGTGCAAAAGCAGAGTTAATTTTACTCTAATAGTCACATTTTGTTTATGTAACTCTGGGGTGTATATTATTACAGTAGTAGTTAAAATCCAGTGTTAAAACAAAGTGTTTCCATATTAAATCTAGAGGTATTAAAATATAATCAGTAACTCTTGATTTAAAAACTGCATTTTTATCTTTTACTAATATTTAAATCGGTTTGATGTTCTGAAAACATGTGACAAACATGCAAAAAAAGAGAAGAAAAATCAGGAAAGGAGAACACCATACACAACTTTCACATAACTTTAGATCGTATCTTTTAATGTTTTGCTTTGTCTATTATTTTTGCAGCTTGAAACTATTTTTGTATCCTAGTCCCATGCTGCTGTATTTAACTTTTGTAAAGATATGGGGTTTTTTACGTTTGTTAAAACTGTCACCATGTGGTGATAGTACATTATGGGACAGATGATCTGTGAAAAGATCAATCTCCTCCACCTCCTTCCTGAGCTGCTATTACCATATGAAGAAACTCCCAACCAATCAGAGCCAGGGGGAGGGTCTAGGTGCTGTCAATGAACCTCATGTACTCACTGCTCTGTGTGCTAATGGCAGGGAAACAAGTTACCGTTTCAGGAAAACTGCTTATCGGTCGTCATCTGTGGCTAACCACAACTTATTTCACACCATAGCTCTGTACCATAGCAGAGAATGGGGGTGGGGGGTGGATGCCAATGAGGGAACAGGGGATGAGCAGCGCCACATGGGGGGTGATTGATAGCACTAAGCTCTAATTGGTTGTTTCTAGTTAGCACTGGAAGAGAAGATTTTTTTTCACAGATTAGCTATCTCATACCATGTTGTCAAGACATATTGACTGTTTCAGCAAATATGTAAAAATATATATTACTTTTCATAAAAGTTCCAAACTGCAGCTTTATGTTCAGAGATATGGTGTGAAATAAGTTGTGGTTAAAGTTAAGGGTTAGGGATAGATTATGGGTAAGGTTAGGGAAATACAGCATAAAGGCACTTACTAAAATGAATGGAAGTCAACAGAAAGCTGTGTGTTGAGTAAAAGATCACACAGGGATGTGTGGTCTGGTTCTGACCGGTTCTGACCAGTACTCCTGTAGGCTGGGGAGGAAATTAGTGTCAGGGTAGAGTCGAATTAAGGCAATGTTGTAAAGTGAACCTAAGTTTAGAGTTAAGTGTGCTTTGCTGGATTATTGTGGTTGGATACAAATGGAGCAACAGAAATGAATGGAAATCTTTCCACTTTTCTATTATGGGTAGAAATACAAACTTTATGTGTGTTTGTGTGTGTACTCTGACCAACTGGTCAACTTACTCCATACACTTTTTTTTTCTTTGACTTTACACTTCACTGAGTAAACACTGTCTGGACTTCCTACTGAGTCTGTGTGTACATCTAATGTGTCGGGGTGTGTGTGTGTGTGTGTGAGAGAGTGAGTGAGTGAGAGAGAAAACAGTGTGTGTGTATTAAAGAGAAAAAAAGCCAAAAAGAAAGACAGCCTACCCCTGGGAAGTAGGATGGTGTGATAACACTCAGAAATGATAGTGTAGCCCTCGAGAGCACTTGACACGCAATATCTCGCCTCTCAGATCTACACACACGCACACACACCCCCTCACCTACACACGCCAACACACGAAGCTGTCACAGTGAAGGGTAAACAAGCAGCGCCAAGGGCTTTTAGAGCAGGCTGAGAGAGGAGCCTCTTCCTCATCTGTATGTGGGTGTGAAGATGTCGGTGCGAGGGTGGGAGTGTACGTCTGTCTCATAAGTAAAGTGGACCAAATTGAGTATATCGCCACTCAAACAATAGACAGAGAGGGGGCTACAAAGCCCGCCTGGACGTTACAGCTTCTGAAGTTTTTCTCAAGTCCTGGCTGACTTACCCAACTCCCCTTCTGCTTCTCACCAGCAGAAACTCTGACCAAAGACGAATACCTCTGCCGTAGAGAAACCTCAGGTTGGTGACCCAGTACCGGATTCAAAACATGTTGTGACATGTTGTTATTTTGAAGGACAGCATGTCATCAAATAAAATATAAATTAGAGGGGCGTCTTTAAAGGTGCTGTGTTATACAAAACATTGTTTTATATCATTTTTACATATATGTGGTGACATATATGTATTGACAGCACCAAGGCCCTCCTGGCTCTGACTGGTTGCTTTTGGTTTTTCTTCTGACAGAGGTAGTACCGCAGGGAGGAGGTGGAGGAGCTCGATCTTTTCGCAGATTATCTGGCAACATAGTGCCAGTTAAAAGACAAATATGTAAGCAAGTATTTTTTAATAAAAGTTACATACTGCAGGATCCATTGGTAAAACTTTTCACTGCTCAGTAAAATGTTTTAGTTAAAAAAAAAAATAGGGAGAAAATGGGAAGCAGGTCAGTTATGCTACACCTTGACGTTGCGACAACAAAGCTGTTGAATATATCACAATAGCAGTGTCATTTGTTGCTGATGTCACCAAAGCCATGTCAATGGTCACAGAATTCATTGCATATGTCACAAATACTGTGAAATCATAAATTCTGTGACTCACAAAAGCCACAGCATTTTTGTGACTCACAAAAATGCCGTGACTCACAGGGCATCTTCTCTCTTTGTTGCTCTCAAAGTCTAAAGGAATCTCAACTCCAGCACACACCCAACCCCAGGATGTGGACACGGGATTCCTGGATCCCATGTGGGATCAGGTCAGTTATGCTATTCCTGTGGGAATCCATGGATTCCCACAGGAATCCTGTGGTATTAAACCTGGGATGTGAATTGATATTCATTGATATTTTTATAGCATATGATTGTATTGATGCATTTTATTACATTTTTTAATATTATTATTATTATTATTATTGTAGCCTTGCAACAAAATGTTGCTCAATATATATATTTTTCATACAATTAAATGACAACTAAGTCTATGTCCATGGAAAAGTGTAAATAGAGCTCTGGAGGAATCAAACTCAGTTTCTCAATAAAAAAATAAAAATAAAAGACAGTCTTCATGAATGATTACTGTAAAAGTGGACTGAATATTCTTGATTTTTACCAAAAATAAATTATGTAAAAAATTAATTGTATAAAAAACATAAATTATTTAAAAACCATAACATCCCTATAATCTGTTTTTAGTAAACAGATGCTCTCATATTTCAAAGTTTAATAAAAAATTTCTTTAAAAAGGTTTAGCTCTAACTAAACTTTTCAAACAGTTTATTTCTAAACAATTCTTCGTGCCGTCCGTATTCCAGGTTGCTGGTAAGTAGGGCAATTATCATTATCATGATGATATAATATGCTAATTGAGAATATTATGAGGGCAATTTAAATATAAATACCATAACCGAATATGGTGCTTTTAGGGTATGAACCGGAGCGCCCGGAGGAAACCTGCAGATGTTTAAGTCTTTCTGTTTGTGTGATTTGTCTGGTTGATTTGCTGTCTGCTTGTTTGATTCACTGATCTACTGAATGTTATACATGACGTGAATTCATTTTGAAGGTGTGTTAGCTATGTATCAGTGTGTGTGTGTGTTTTTACCTGTGAGTTAGTGGGTAAGAGGCGAGGGCTCTTGTCTTCTGCCAAAAAATTTATCGTACGTGATTTTGGGTATGACAAAAATCATGTTGTAAAGTGACACGTTTCCCCAAAACCCCTTTCGATCAGAAGGCTGTGCTTCACTTCCGTGTGTGCTGGCCCAAACCTGATCCACAGTGATTTTTGTCTCATCCACACGGTGGACAGGCGAGGACTCGTTGACGCCTGTTGAAACTACAAATCTGGGATCTTCTCTCAGACTGTGGGGTTGCGTCTCTGACAGCGACAGATACTGGTGAAGCTTGCTGTCAGTAACTTGCCCTCTCTGGCTGGTGGAGGTTTCTGCCTCCACGACTGGTGGAACAGGCGGGGGGCAAACAGCATGAGCACTCTCGCATTCCTCGGTCGCTGTCGTACAGACCAACACTTCCTGCAGGTCATCGCAGGACGCTTCGAGTTTGTCCTCCGTGTTTTCCAAATCCTGCAGTTCTTTTCTGAGCCTCTCATTTTCCAGGAACAAAGAGGCATTTTCTTCTTCTTTAGCCAGAATGAGTGAATTAATTTCACTGTTCCTGTTCTTGAACCTCCTAGTTTTCCAAAGCTGACGTTTGAGCTTGTCATGTTCCACTTGAAGTTTGCTGTTCTTCTGTTTAATCTCGCTCCAATGACTTCTGATATGCTTCAGTTTGTCAGACCAGTACTGTTCACCCTTGTACTCTTTTTGGAGCTGGATGATTTTGGACTGGATTTTTTCGGTGTAGCTAGTCATGAAGTTAGTTTCTTTCTCCCAAAGTTTGTCCTCTAACCCCTCGAGCTGTCTCTCCATAATCATGTTGGTAATTTCTAAGCTGCTGTTATACTCCTCGGCGTCTTCGCAGTCTTTTTCCAGCTGGCTTTGTATTGAAAACTGTCTCTGGACCTCCTGAATCTGGATTTCCAACCACATGTTTTGTTGTGTCAGAATTTCTTTCTTGTCTTGCGCTGCCTGGTACTCTTCTTTCAGTTCGTTGGGATTCTTCAGTTTCAAAGTTAACTCCTTAACTACTGTTTCAAAAGCTTGGTTGCTTTGGATTATACTGTCAAGTTCTCTCTGTTTCCTTCTGCATTTGTCCCTCAGGCTAGCTTGAGCTTCCAGTTTTTCTTTCAATACATGAAACTCGTGTTTTAAATGTTCGTTGACCTTCCCGCAAATGAATATCTGGCTTTTGAGATACTGGTAGTCATCGTCGACACATTTCATGTCTCCTATTTTCTTCTGCAATTGTCTCAACTGCTCGATCAAATGCTCCTTCTCCTCGAACAGATCGGTTGCTTCTTTAAGAAGAGAAAAGACTCTGCCAAAAACAGCCTCTTTGTCTTCTTCCTGCTGGGAGGAAGACTCTGGATTCTTTTCGGGAGGGAACATTTTGCGATCGTTTTCGGCCATTCTTGTTTCGCAAAAGCTGAGCCTTCAAACGTCCGCAGGCAAACTCCGCAAAGGAGCGCAACACCGTTGCGATCTCTGTCAAAAACGAATCTTAAAAGACTCTCACATGAATTCTGGCCCTTGTCACCAAAGGACTCTGTGACATCATGAGTGACATAATGTTCTATGTCATAATATTCCACGTTGCTCTGGCAACGTGCTGCTCTGACATCCCAGCTCTTTGAGCGTTCCAACGTGAACTTCACTCAGTGAGTGCTGCTGAGCGTGAAGTAAAAACCGGGGCATCGGGTCAACCTGCGGTTTAAGGACTAATAATAATAACACCACATTTGAATAAATTCATGCAATTTCTTATGGATTTTTATCAATTGTGCCCAAGTTTGATGCTTTCCACTTAAAAAAACCCAACAACCTAAAAGTAGAAGTAAAATGGTGGTTATTGGCACCAAGAACTACCATTTAATTTTGTATAATATTATAACATATTGTGTAAGATGTTATAGCCTTGTACAATAGCTTATTATTATTATTCATCTTTCTTTTTACATATGTTTTTTACATGCATATTTTGCTTATTGTAAAAGTCTCAGATCTCTGGTATCATGGAGTTCATAATGGAGTCTTCCAGTGGAGTAAAGTCTAACTTTTGTCTGATAATTCAAGCTTGGCCTTTTCTCAGGATTCTGTTTTTTTGCATGATAATCATCTTAAAAACATTGTCTTCACACCACTACCAGGAGTAGTGGTGTGACTTATGATTATAAGTCACAAAAGTCCTGATTTTGTAGAGCTAAGTAATTTATCTAATACACAACTGCAGTAAACCTTGAGACTCTCTTTAAGCAGCAATGAATGAATTAACAAAATATCAGCTGGGAAGAATGACAAGAATTGTTTTCAAAGGGAAAAAAAGTCACCTAGAAGTATAAGAGGTGCATTCATTTGAGAATCAAAAAGGAGAGAGAGGAAAAACGAACATTTAATCAGGAAGTTAAAATATCCAATGATGTAATTCTCTGCAGCAAGGCAACAGCTGGAAATGACTCTAGCTGGAAGCAGCTCTTCCTCTAATGTGAACTGCTGAAGTGGCTGTGAATTGTTCAGGCCATCATAACAGGTTGTGGGAGGTAAAAAGGAGTGGAGTGATATTTATCTCCCACCTCATTAGAGCTTATTTACGTAATGTGACAACAACCTGCTCCAATAGCAACCTGCACAGAGAGTGACAAAATGTTGCCAAGCAAGAAAAACAGAATTATGAGAAAGTCCAAAATTATTCATTGCCCTGGGAGACTTAGATTTTAAATTTACTCACTCAGCCAAAACCTTTTTTTTTTTTCCCTTCAGAAAATAAGAACATAATGAACCAAACCTGATACGGTATTGAGGAGCTTGCTGTCTAGTTGGGCCAGAGCAGCTTTGCGCTCCCAAACGTCTCCTAAAACGATCCTAATTGTTTCATTGACTTTATTAAATCAAGGTTGCTTCTGGCGTCAGAGTAGACAGGTTGCATTCATAAAACTTTAACCTCGTTTGTATAACCTTCAACCTTTTTGATTATTTCTATGGGTGCCTGAAAATGTCGTGTCTGTGGAGTAAGTGTGTGTGCTAGTTTTTTTTGTTACAATGGTAAGAAGAAACACCTGGCAGTAGAAAAATCAAACTCAAAACTCAGAAATAGGAGGAACTGACCTCCATGCTCAGAGCTTTCATACGCTGAACACAAGCAGAACTTGAACCAGTTCCCTTAAAGGAACTGGTTTCCTTGTTCAAGTTCCTTTAAGGGACTTGAACCAGTGGATTATTTGACTTAAACCAGAATTAAAGGTGACTATCTGTTTCTGTTTATTATTTAATCAGTGATTTAGAGGTGACAGTTTCTATTATCCTGCCCAGAAACGTTGGAGGCATCGTTGCTTCCTGAACTGCACGGCTCAATAAATCTGGTTCCAGTCTTCAGTAGAACCAGCTTCCTCCTCTCCATCACTCCATTCAGCTTCTTCTCCCTAAACTACAGATAAATCCTTCACAATCGTCCTCGGCTTCTGCGTATCCAGCCTTTTGTTGTTCACATTTTGACTTACCCTCATTATGTCACAAAATGGCGACGACGTTTGACGCAGTTACTATAGGCAGAAACTTTGCAATGCCAAGGAATTTATGGTCTGTGAGAAATACTTTTGTATTAAATTATTTTTGTAAACAGAATGAAAGCACAATAGTTCATCCTTTTAAATGATGTAGTTGCTTTTACTGTGTCAGTGGCATTTTAATGGTGGTCATCCAACTCAAACATGATTTTCATTCCAGCCATGAGGTTAGACACAGTATGAACTGATTCCTGTTACTAAACATTGTCACACAGTGACACCTACTGACACAATTATATAATAGGACCCTGATTGAAACAAAATGAAAGAACTCTTTTATTCATATCACATTTAATTCAAGCAGCTGACATGTTACTTTTAAATTACTTTTTGTTCTGGTTTGTACATGAACTCCTCTGTGAATATCTGCTTTATATTGTAAATGGTGAGCATTATGAACTTTTTTTTTTATTGGACACAAAATAACCAAGCAAATCTGCTGAATCTGCAGCACACAGATCACACGGATCTGTGGAAAAGTCCCAAAGGTACCTCAGAGCCAGCGGCGGCGGCGGCGGCAGCCAGTCTGATGTCACACAGGAGTAAAGGGGAGTTTTCCAACATTCCACTCTTCTGCCTGAGCCGTGTCCCGAATCTCCAAATGAAATCATCTCTGGAACCTCATAAGTTTGTGTCAACAACAAAATCAGATGAAAACACACACACACACACACCCACACCCCCCCCCACACACAAATTGAATACATCCAAGCATGTGCACTGTTTGCGTTTTGCCATCATCCGCCTCTGGAACTGTTCTCGAAGGTGATTGGGTGAATTTGCATATTTTTGAATGAGAGCTCTGAACTCTGTGGTTATGTGGAGCCCTGAGTGCTTGTGGCTGTTCTCTGTCTGACTTCAGGAAGACGGGGGTGGAAAGAGGGGCTCATGTCGACATCAGCCATGAGCAGGGAACCTCAGAGGTCTGTCACCCCCTCCCCCCCCTCCCCCCAACCCCCCAGCAGCTGTCTGACACAGCTGTGGCAATTTATAATACATGCATGCACTCGCACATTAACATACGAGCCCCACAGTATCAAACTCCACTAAGGCCACCAGAGGATGATACCTTCCTTCTCAGGTTACCATGGCACAGGCTATGCTAATTAAATTGAATCAAAGTTTCCCGCAAAGGGAAGTGATGAAAATGAGGTAGGAGCGGTTGACACGGCTCTGTGCGCCGCAGCGAGGTAGAAGTGCACACACAGGGTTTACAGAGAGTTCATCTAACAAGCAGCAGTGCTGCAGGAGCTCCACGCTGCCAGCCCCACGCAGCGGGGAGCGGCCCGCTCTGTGGGAGCAGAACCGACCGTGACCAAAGAGGAAGCATGGCCGATGGCCTGCAGGAGCTTTACACTGTGGCGCTCGGGTGAGCTAGATTAAAAGGACCTAAAAAAAAATAAAAATCATGTTTAATTATTATTACAGTTATACCAAGCAGATATAGAACAGCTTTGTTCACTCTTTAGGCAGGTTAGGTTTTAACCAACGACAAGCTCCCATGTGTTTCACTGGAAAGGTAAGTTTATTTTATTTATACAGCACAGTTTCAGCAACAAGGCAATTCAAAGTGCTTCATTGGAATTATATTTGTGATAGAGGAACATAAAATGGTGCACATGATTTTTAAAAATCCAAATAGTCACGCCCTGCATTAGCAGCCAGACTCCTTAACGAAACCAGAGCGACTGAAATGACCTGATTAGTAAACAGAGTCCAGCTGTGTGAAATGTAATCTCAGAGTAAATCCAGCTGTTCTGACAGAAACCTGAGAGGTTTGTCAGAAAACATTAGAGAGAAAAACAACAACATCCTGATGAGATAAGGAACAAGGAGGAGCATAGACCAGAGATGAATATGGAAAACTTCATCCCTGACCTATAGGTGTATAGATATAAGATAAATAGGTGCAACTACTTTTAAATGACATATTAGAATATAAAGTTAATAAAACACAAGACAATGTTGATTGGGATTCATGTCTAAGCAAGAATATGGATATATTGGCCCATTACTTGTTGCAGATTGTAATGCATCACACCCCAAATCTCTGTTTTCACATGTACTCATGCAGACACAAATACAGAGATCTCATAAATAATTATTTTTGGTGATATTTTAAATGACTTTTTCATGTGGATGAAAGGTCAAAGTGCATAAAAACGTCTGGGCTAGGCCTATATTGAGCGACTGCTCAGTGTTCTGGACGTGCCAGTGGCCTGATGTTGAAGTTACTGAGCAATCTGGAGGCGTGTGAGCCTCTGCACCGGGTTGTGAAAAGTCTGCCGCTCATGATGGGTTCAAATTCAAAGCAAGTAAGCAAGACCCCAAAAAGAATATCCATCTCTGGCTGGGATGTGTATCAAATTCAACATGAACTGGGTCAATCTTTTCTTTTTCTTTTGGGAAAATAAAGGTGAAAGATCTGAATAAAATATATATATCTTCATACTTTTTTGTAATATTATAATTTCTTCTTATGTCACTTCTTCTAAACTAAACTACCATGAATGATTTTTGCGGTGAGTAACGGTTGTACATGAGGATTGCTGCTGTTGTGTGTTTTCTACTTTGGCAGCAGGACGGTCACTCATTTCCATTCTGACCCAGAAACATCTGTGGACTTGTTTTACTGTAAGGCGTTTTTGAGGAAATCGGGTATTTGGGCATTCCTTCCTCCTTCTCTGAACTCATCCCGTCTTTCCTGCCCCCTCCCGTTTCGTTGGGGCGGACATGCCTTTAGCACGGCTCTGAAAGAGGGATTTGCATTAAGATGTGGAAAGTTGAGTCAGAGGACAGAACGTGTGTGGGTTTTCCTGTCAATGTGTCGAGGTGACTTTGTGTTTGAGACGCCTTTTGAAGAGAGGAGAACTTTAAAAGTGAAAGCCTCAGATTTCATCTCTTTTTAGCATAACTCAAAGCACAACTGAACAGCCTTTTGTTATCTTATGTACATATGTGCATCTCTTTTTTTTCTACATTGGGTAATGTTACAACCACAGAGTTTAGTGTCCGTTATTGTAATTTTATAGGATTGACCAATGTAAGATAGAGCATATCTGTAGAAGGGAAATCCAATTCAACTTAGCTAAATTTAACTTTGTTTTGGTTGAAGTAACATCATTCTCTTTTTTGGGCCCTTTATTTGAAAGTGCTCAGACAGGAAAAGCATATATATATATATATATATATATATATATATATATCCAGTATAGCAACAATCATAGCTGCATAACATCCAGCGTGTCCTTGGCTGGAAAAATCTTTCCTGTCAGGTCATATTCAGCTGTAAGGCTTCCTGGTTTGTGTGAGAATTGGTTGTGTGGTTAAATCCTCCACATCATGAATCAGAAACGACGTATTGTCATTTAGCATGTATTTAAAAGGTGACTTTGCCCAATTTTGATCAGTCACTATCAGAGAGTCACCTTCAGCAACAGTTTCTATTGAGTGGTTGTTATTATTCTGGGTTTATATGCACCTGGGCCAGAAGGAAGCAGCCTTATGAGTCTATGTTAGGCTGATCTATGTAGAATTAGGGATTAGAAGATACATCACATCACCCCCAGTTCTACAGTCCCTACACTGGCTCCCTGCAGCTCAGAGAATAGACTTTAAAGTACTGTTAGTTTATAAATCACTGAACGGCTCAGCACCACAATGCATTAAAGATCTGCTGTTGTCGTAGCAACCTTCCAGATCTCTCAGGTCTTCTGGTTCTGATTCTGCAAGCATGCAGAAGCAGCATTCAGCTTCTAGGCACCACAAGTCTGGAACAAACTTCCAGAAAACTGCAAAACAGCAGAAACACTGAGTTCCTTTAAATCAAGACTAAAAACCCACCTGTTAGCAGCTGCTTTTGATCAATAACAGCTGGAATAACAGCGATATTTCCATAAGTATATTACTGATGTTGGTAGTAACTGTCGATTGACATATACGCTGCTGTATTCTTTCTATCATGTATCCATTTATATTTGATGGGTTTTTTTGGTAAATTTTATTGTTTTATCCTTTTTAACTTTTGATCGTTTTTATGTCTTTATACTTCCTGTAATATTAATTGCCCATTTGGGACTTGAATAAACCTGAATCTGAATCTGAAGCTATTTTTTTTTGTGCTTTTTGCTGGGTTTTTTTTTTTCTTCTAATCATGGAAAGCTCCTCGAATTGCCTCGCTGCTGAAAATGTGCCCCATAAATAAAATTGCCTGGCCTTGCTCATTTGAACGTCTGGTGAAATAAGATCGAAGTAAAACTCTAGAGCTCAGATGACGTTTAAAAGGAAAAGTAAGAGCATTTCCACACGCAGCCTGCGAACAGAAGTGAAGGGATCGGGACTGAAACAGCTGCAGCCGTAAGAAACCCAGCGATCAGTGAAACTAACTGGAGAAAAACACTTCAGTTTGCAAAAGAGGAAAAAGATTGGACTCAGGACCAAAAGGGAAAAAGTATAAATGCTCATTTGTCCCTGTTGGTGTCGATCTTGTTAATAGTTTTAGATAATCCCAAATAAACCGTGGTGGTTGTTCTGTGTGTGGTGTAACATTATGCCATTTTTTATGCATTCATGTGCATATTATGCACATGAATGCATAGCTGTCTACGCATGTCTACAAAGCAACTTGAGCCTTGGGGACAATAAAGTCGATCTAATCTAATCTAATTTAATTATCAATAGAATATCTTGGTGAAAATTGAAAGCAACATTGGATGGAAATATTATCTTGTGTCTGTCTGTCCTGACTGTTCCAGAGACGGGACAGAAGAGTAAGTGTGAGTTTGCAGACACTTTAAACCCACACTTCTGTATCCAAAATGTTTGTTTGGTCTAATGTAATATTTAACAAAAAAAAAAAAAATGAAGTCATGTTTGTAATTAAGTTATTAATAAGTTGAAAATCATGATGATTAACAAAAATAAAAGCTAAAAACATCAGTCTATGTGTAAATAAATTCTACAGTACTTCACTTAGTATATTGACGTAATGAAACATATTAACTTTTCAATAATATTCCAACTTATTGAGAGCCACCTGTATATATGACGAGCCACGCAATCGCATTAAAAGTTTAAAACACATCATATTTTACACTTGGAGACGGATCATCACCGGATGCTTCTGCACAATAACAAGAGCTGCATTAACATCCATAGTATAGCTGTGTGAAAACTAGAAACTAGAACTTCCATTGTGCCCGCTTCATGCCCCCGTCTGTGTGTACATGCACAGGAATGCGTGTGTGTGTGTGGGGGGGTGTGTGTGTGTGTTTTCTTGGCTGCCCGCTGTGTGCACTCAGATTTCATGTTCAGAGGGAATTATTCACTTTGATGTTTTCCGATGCAGGCAACTGCTGATACCCCTATTAGCTCAGGAGGACCTGATGCAAGCCGCGCTAGTGCAATTCTCCAGAAAACGGTTCATTTTAATGCAAAGAAGGAGAAACACAGAACGAAGCTGCATTCAAGTGCAGCCTGGGGATGTCAACATAAAAGACAAAACCACTGTTAATTAAGGAGATGAGGCGCTGGAATCAGCATGGCGATAAAGGAATCGCTGTCCTGTGACAAAGTCTGGAGCAGTGCTGAATCACAGAACGGTGGCGGGTCAGCCTGGACCGGGGGGGTGGGGGGGGTTGGAGCAGAGTCCAAAAAAACTCATCTAGGATTTTCACCGTTAAAAATTTAAGAGCACATGAAGGAAAAACTTGAGCGACGCTAACAATGAAGAGGACACCAAACAGAGAGAGATGACATGACAGAGTTTTTATGAGCCGCAGTGTCTTGTTCTGAGGCTTTTAACAGATTTCTGGTTCACACAGTGTTGCTTGACAGTTTGTGAATTATTTCCTTGCATTGCTTTTGCGTGCATAAATAAAGCAACGGCAATATAAGGTCAACATATTGGCAAAAAAAGAAATAAAATTGGAAGCTTTATTCCAAAATTGGATCAGAATTATCATGTGCAAAGGGGAGTGGACGCGCAAAACATTTTCACATTCCTCAAAGTACAGGACAAGGTGGAGGAGTGGCAGCCATTTTGCATTCAGATGTGTTAATTAATACACGGCCTACTAAGAGCTACATCTCTTTTAATTGAACTGAATATGTTGCAAGAGCAAAAGCGTTAATGTTGATAAAATGGGACAGACGAGTCATTTATGCACATGAGAAATCAGATGAGAGCATTTCAAAGCATGCGTCCAGAGGTGCATAAACTACTTCAATAACAACCGTTTATTATTATTGTTATCACTAAAATAGGAATATTATCAATAGTGAAAAGCGATAAAGAGTGAGTGCATTTTTCTGGCCTGTAATGTTAAACTGCAGTTTACAGGAAAATACGCTTTTCCTGCTGTAGTTGGAGCTGATACTGCACACATATGTCTAAAAGCAGCATCATGCGATAAATATGTTTCTGTTAGCAATAAATATTTCCATTCCATCAATGATGGTGACAATGATGCCAGGTGACCTGGGAAGATTAATCCAGTATAGAGAAAAGCACGGCTGGTCAGAAACGCAGACAGAAGCAGCCATGTTGGTGCCTTAGGCAAGATTAGAGCTCTCAGTGTGAAATATATTTACCATCAAATATGCTTCATTTAAAAAAAACCTTTAGCATAATAGTGGAAAGTTGCCAGACTTATTTTTAATAATGGATACTGCTGGTTCTCTAAAATTGAGTTCTTGCGATAACAGGGTTTCCCACAGTGTATTATAAGCCTGGCGGGCCACCAGGCTTAGCATTGTTTATTTATTTATTTATTTTTTTAATTATTGCCTTTTTTAAAAAGACTTTATAGTTGGTGTTTAGGTATTTATCTTCCAGTCTTCCAATTACACATAACTATTTTCAAATTTCCTGTCAACTTTAAACATTTGTTAGCTCAAAAACATGGCGGCCTGCTGGATGAATGACTGACCTTTCGCCCCAAACACCAGGCTTAACCAAAATTGAAATTATTCCTTTTGTTTCTTTTCCTATTGATCGTAAGTGACTTCCGGAGATTTCTGCAGCTGCAGGAATCTGTGACAGTCGAGCGTCGTCCATATGTTCACATCTACGATGCTCCAATCAAACAACATGCATTGTCTTTCAACTTGACCCGTGTGTGTTTGTGTGTGAAGGCTTTTGTCTCGTGTATCTCTGTGTTGGACTGCGCTGGACTTCCCACATCTCCAGGTTGCTCTGTCTCTCGCCTCATGGCAAGTGTAACATAGTTAATATTGTACAGAATTCCACTTGTCATTACTTCCAAGTTTGGGTTCATGGGTGAAACATTTCATCTCATCCTGTCTCCTGGCCCTTATTCACACAATGCAGAACTGATTTGAACTGAGTTAGATCACAATTATGGAGGTTACACAGGCAGTATAGAAAATGAATAAAGTTCTTATGCCACATCGCACTGGTTGTGGTAGTGACAAGCACTGAGGGCTTAGAATAGTTGGTGTCTAACTTCAGCAGTCAACACCAAACGGGTCCCATGCCAACAGAGGAGAAAAAACAAAAACAAACATCTGTGATTAACACTTTATCAGCTCCACAGTCGGCCCATTGTTCTGCAGTAAGAAGGCTTAATCCTGCTCTTAGCTTTTGTGTTTTTCTATCCTGCTGTAACTCTGAGCTCGATGAGTTCGCCCTTTTTTCAATTTCGCTGGCACTGACTTGTCTGCGGCGCGAGGGACCGAAAAGACGCAAACATGAGCTTTAAAACCCCGATGTGACGCAGCCAGGGTCAACCTGAGAGACGGCGCAGCTGCTGGAACCTATTGTGTACGTGAATGTATTATTTACAAAATGATCAATGTTATTGATCCAAAGTGATACTAATGATTACAAATGGTAGCTCTATTGGGTTTTTTTAGAGCCTCCTGCTGTGATTAACAAGAAGAGGCAGCTGCTGTGGTTGACCCGATTGCTTGCAGTGAAGAAGTTAAACATTTTGTGGTGGGATGGTGCTCCACCCTCGTCTCATCTGCGCACCGCTGATTGGTGGATGGGGCAGATGGCTTTATAGCTCAGCAGGCCGCTGCAAGGTGTGTGTGTCTTTGTTTCCTCTGCTACATGTCGGCTGCCCAAGTGACTTGTGTGTTTGATCGGCTCATCTAAGATCGTAAGAACCATTTGTACCATCTGTGGCTGGTTGGGTTTGGTCGCTTGACGTGTTTGTGTTTTCTTTTGTTTTTACTAATTTGCTTTCTTTTGCATTGCGTATTTTATTTATTTATTTATTTTCTGGAATAATTGAAGTTCTCCTTACTTCACATGATCCCTTTTCTTTCCAGGGGCCGAGTGGTAGTTGGCCTGAAGCCATGTTTTTAAAAAGAGAAACATTTTAAGGCGATTGTTTAATAAAATACTGTGTACTATTCAGCTTGTGTTCAGGTGCATCTAGTGCAAAACTTTTAAAAAGATCTCCCCCTACTGGTCACAATTTACATTTGAGAAACTCGGAGAAAGTCTGTCGCTTTTAGAAGTAAAGCTGAACCAGGAAACTCTCCGTGAGGGCTTTTTTTTATTATTATTTCGAATGTGTTGAGAACCTACACCTCAGAAACTACTCTGGCATTCTGTTTATTTACCTATTTATTTTTTTAGCACTTTGCAGAGGCACACATGCCAGTTTGTCCAAGCTCCGTGTTTTCTTGACTTTCTGTGTATGTTGTAGTGTAGCAGATGCCTCCATTTCAGGTGTCATTGAAAAGTGTCCCTGACTGCCAATTACGCGCCGCCTTATTTGCCCGCTGCGGTGACGCCCCTGTTAGCGCCGAACCGAACCGAACCGAACCGATACCCGCTCCGACCGGCCAAGAGCCGCGGTGACCCGCCGGAACTCCTCCAATCCTCCGCCGCGGAGGGAATCAAGACCGCAGGTCATCACTGGTAAATGGCATTTAATTAT
>CAEFZY010028340.1:0-29134 GCA_903066815.1 Brachyrhaphis roseni
CCCTGCGACAGACTGGCGACCTGTCCAGGGTGTACCCCGCCTCTCGCCCGGAACGCAGCTGGAGATAGGCACCAGCACCTCCTGACCCCACAAGGGATAAGGGTGCAAGAAAATGGAAATGGATACCTTTTGATATTAGTTGGCCATGTTTCTCTGTTTACCAGTGTTCTCCACCTCAAGGCTTCTGGAAGTTTCCTTCTGGCCTTTTCTTGACGAAAATGTTTCCATTTTGTGCTTTTGCTAGCCGTGATAGTTTGAGGAGCTAAGCAGCTTGATCAGTTTTGCAGCCAATCAGATGAGCATGGCGAACAACATTTTAATTTATATTTTATAATAATGATTGTAAAACAGATTAGATTCTATGAAAAAATTATAATCAAAAATTTTGCGCTTGCTAGCTTGAGAGGCTAAGCAGCCTGATCAATTTTACAACCAATAAGAAAGATGTGCATGGCGAATAACATTTCAGTAAGTTATTTTAACTTATATTTTATGATAATGATTGAAAAACAGATTTGAATTTGTGAAACAATTATTAAAATTAAAATTAATATAAAAAATTAATGAATAAAAATTTTAGATACTTATTTTTTTATTTTGGTAGTTCTTCATTTTTCCCAACACCACTTTGAAAAACACTGTGTCAAAGGATGAGGAATTTAATAAAGCTGACACAATAGCTGGGGGCAAAATTAAAAAAATAATAATTTTATCTTAAAATTGAACGCTGTAATTCAGAAGGAATAAATCGAACTCCAAACGACATATAAAACAGAAATACTACCAATCATGACAGTAAAATTAAAGCTAATATTTCCCTTGTTTTCTGCTCCAGGTTGGTGCTTCGGTTTTGTTCCTATATCCTCTGAGAAACAGCAGCCCGCTGCTTTGATTTGTTAATATTTGCTTCTTCGTAATCTGAGCCTGTGTGCATTTTTTTCCCCTCTCCTCCCGTCCTGTAATACCTAAATAAACAAGCATGTTTTCTCTCTGAATAACCCCTTTCAATTCATTCTTCCCGTCAGACAGCAGGGGAAATAAATTTCCATTCTCCCCTCGCTCGTCCCCCGTTCAGCTGCGTCTCATTGTTGCGCGCTGTAATGTGACTGTAATCTGCTGCTGGGAATGAATGGGCCTTTATCAGAGCCGGTGGAAAGTGTCTTCTTACAGGTTGTGTTGCGCTGGGTATTGAGCTCATTAAGCGCCGTCTAATTCACTCTGTTCTGCGGTCTTCAGCCGCTCTGTGGCATCCTTCAATTATTATTCAAATGGGGAGGAAGAAAGCCGAAGTCGGAGGCTTGCGGAGGCTCGGCTCTCTGCAGCTGAGGCTGATTGTGGGTTAGGAAGTTGAAAAATCACCAAAGTGACTTTTGGTGAGCGGCGGCGGCGGTTCATAGAGCAATGAGCAGTGAGGGGCTGCAGAGAGGGATTTTATCAATCACTTCCTGAGGTTGTGTTTGTTTAGCCAGGCTGAGAGTTAAACCTCTGATGAAATTGAGTTTTAAGGAAATACTCAACATTTCATTGTTAAGAGCTGAGTCACAATTTAACAAAGTTGCTATGAATGAGCATAAAACATGACGGGTCGACATGCACCCTGATTGTGACAGAACAAATCTAAACTAGCTCGAAGGATGATTTTTTTCAGTGTTTTATTGCGTGAGCAAACTTCTACAAGTGCGATTTTGATCATGTTTCTTATTTACTGGAAACACCACAATTGTGAAATTGTGTTGCTTCAAAATTTGCGGACAATCAACAAAAGGCTGTGCACATTTTTAATGGCAACGCAACCAATAAAAATGTCACCAAAGGGATTCATTAAAAAAATATATATATATCAGGAGTCACTGGAATAACAAAAGGGAGCAAAAAAAGTAAAAAAAAAATCAATCCAAACCCCACAGTGGTCAACTTTCTAGATCTGGTCCAACTCTTCTTCACTGTTTCTGCAGACGACAACAAGTTCAGTGAGGCCACAGCGGTACTCTTCACCTGGATCGACCGCGGCGAGGTCAACCGCCGGACCGCCAACCACTTCTACTCCATGATCCAGTCGGCGAACAGCCACGTTCGCCGGCTGATGGGCGAGAAGGCTCTCCACGAGGAGGAGATGGAGCGAGCCAAGGAGATCTTTAAGAACGCCCTGATGGCCATATTGACACAATGTAAGTGTGCTTTTTTTAAATGTGATGCGGTCACGGTGAGAGAACCTTTTCAGGCTGACGGTTGAATACCGCGAGGTAAAAGCAACGGCGAGCTGTGCAGTCATTAAGGTAAGCCAGACGGATGACTTCCTCTCGTTGACGAGAGCAAGAAACACGATCCAGGAGGGATTCACTTTCATCTGAGTTATGAGGCGTTTAAGATTTGTAAGAACTTTCAACACGGTAGTAGTTTGTTGTTGACTTCCTGTTATTAAATCCATAGTGAAACTCCTATCATCTCAAACTCGTTCCCTACGAGTGCAGCGGAGTTGTTCTCTGCTGCAAGGTGTGGTGCCGCGACCGATTACGGAGGTGCACACCGTAAAGACATTTTCGGCACATTGGCTTTGGAGCCCGTTCTCTATTTGATTCATTTACTCCGCGAGCATCTCAGCCCTGTCTCCATGACAACGCTCTTTCATCCGTCTCCCCATTAGCCGCGGTATCCGGAGCTCACCCTGCTGCGGCGATGAGGGTCAGTCGCGCAGGAGTTTCAAAGGCAGCGGCGCGGCAACGTCATGACCTTTCCACTCCAGGGCAGCGGAAAAGTCCAGAACACCGAGCTACTGTTTTCTGTTGTCAGAGATTATCCAGCATGGAGCAAAATAGTTCAACATCTTTTAGTCATCATCAGCTCAAAGTCCTGATTTCACAATCTTTACAGAACTTGAGTTTTTACTTCCATCATTTGGGAAAACTCAACGTTCAGCCACTGAGTGTGTTCTGAGCTTAAAGGACAAACACATCACTGACAGCTAGTTTTGTTAGATTTAGCTATATATATGTATTTATATATAAATGCACAAGGCAGTGCTAAACTGTAAAAAGAGAACCAAGGATTTTCTTTGAGCATCTATCTGTGAAGTTGATGTCACAGATAGATCGATGATGATGATGTCGATTTTCTGCACTGTTACTAGGAAGTGAACGAAGCAGTTCAGTCCATGTTGGCCAGGCTTCCTAATATTTAGTTAACATTAACAGCTGCCTCGTTCAGCTCAGCTCTTCTCTTACGCCATGGAAACTGTTTACCGCAGGCAATTTCCGGTAAGCTGTATAGCGTCGAACTGATCCGCTACATACAGTATAGACCAAAAGTTTGGACAGTATAAACTTTTGGTCTATACTGTACGTCACGAACATTAACGATTGGGTAAAATTTAAAGCTGCAACGCAGTCCACTTCTCCAAGAAGCAATCATTTCTCAAAAGCCGAGAGCCCACCTTAGCCCAGACCCTCTGAACGAAGCAAAGCATAGAATAAGGGGAAGGTTTTTACCACACTTTAATCTGGTATATTTATATGTTAATTTTATAAAATTATAATTATGAATAAATTGTATTTTACTTATTTCTGTATAAATATTATCAGCTCAAAATTACAAGGTAGAATTTCTTTATATTTTATCATTAAGGTCGAATAAGTCAATACTTTCTACCCAATGAGAACTCTTTGGTATTTACCATCTCTTATTTTGGAAAACCTACTTGGTTTGGGTTCAAAGCGAGTCCAGTCAACTTCTGGTCACTGGTTGGCTAACGTTGGTAGCATCTCTGGTTGAGTCACCAGAGCGACTTTGTTATAAGATTCAAACACGTTGTTTGTAAAAATTCAAAACAGCGAGAGAGTATATTCTAAGCTTAAAGAAAAATAGCAACACTGAAGTCCATCTCCTGGTCCAGCGACGATGAGAAAGTACAGAGGGAGCCAGACAAAGCAACCTGAAAGAAGAACATATCTTTGATTGTTTGTTATAATCACATCACGTCAGTGTTTGTGCCACCTTGCCATGACAAACACACCATATTGAGGTTGTACTGCGTTTTAATAGAAAGCGACAAACCGTTTCTACGTGGGTGTGCATCTCTAGGACACGTGTGACTCCAGTAGCTTTGAGGGCTACTCACGTTCAGTCATTGCTGTCTCACCTGTTTTCTGATTTAAAAATAATATTTAGACTATCTGTTTTCACAGTAGAGTTACCCATTTCCATCTGAAGAATGACAGAGATGGAATAATATAGTCACAACTTCCCTGAATCTAGCCCCATCTTCATTAGCATCATGAGCAGCTAACGGTTAGCCACATGTAGCAATCTAGCAGTTCTGTCATTATTTTCAACATTACACCCGAAATTCTGGTACAAAGGTGATTGAAAAGCTGTGATGGCTTCTTATTTGGCTGTTGTACCAAAATGTGTTCAGCCAGCTTAACAAATATCGTGGGTATCACTTCCCTCCTCTGAACCGATGTTCACCTTAGACTGTAGGTTCTGTTTTGATTGATTAAATACTACACCCTGAACAGTAACCAAGACAGATACTGGGAATGAAAAAGAGTGTCATCAGTTTGCTTTTCATGTTCCTGTGTTTGAATGGTGGGTGAAAGAAAGTACAAAGGGGTAAGTACAGTGCTGCCAAAGTTTGGTTGTTGTCTTTTAAATATTTTTTTATTGTCTTTGTGTAGATTCACATAAGAGATAACATTGATTACGCTCTTTGAAATGTCTTGATTTCTTTAATATGTTTACACAGAAATGTTCAGTAACAGCAAATGAGAGAGCAAAACTTTAAAGGCAACATTTTTACACAGAATGAAAGAATACTGTTACTTACCTATCTAATGTGAAAGTAACCGGTTTCGTTTGAAGTATCCACTTTGTCTGAGAGGAAATGAAGTTAAAACCACCCTCATGGTTGACATGGTAACCAGAGTCTGTGTCTGAAAGTCTTCTCCACACAAAAAGGCATTGGAAAATGAGCTGAAACACAGCAAAGGGGGAGCAGGGCGAATCATTTTCAGGCTAAAATTCATGATGAGAATCTAAACGTTGTCTTTCCGTTCTGGGATAAATGTTGCCTTGTCAGTCTTGAAGGAAGTGAGTCTGCTTTTAATGTAAGTACTGAGCACCCACCAGGAGAGAGACCTGTTCATCACATGACACAAATTTACAATTATTTTATTATTTAATCCCTGTTAAGACAATTACATTTCATACTAAAACCAAAGCCTAAAAATACAACCAGCTACAAAGTTGTATTTTGTTTCATACTTTATCTTACTGTACAAAAATACTGATGAAACAAAAACCTGTTTTATACTAACTAAACCAGTTTTTAAAACTCTGTTTTTATGTTTAATACCCTATCTTGTTTGGACAGGAATGTCTGTAATAAAATAAAATCATGATGAAGGTAGCTGCCTTTTTAAAACACAATTATTCACTTTTTGGAACCTATTTTTTTATTTAGCTGTTGCAATTTGTGAGTGGTCTAAAAGTAAAACAAGCCTCTTAATAAAGAAGAGGATTTCCTCTTAAAGTTTGTCCTCAAACATTATTATCTATTCTTTCATAGATGAGTCGTTTATGTCATAATTTATTCCCTCTGGTTTTGGATTCTGTGCAGCTGGAAGGAGTTTTGCTCTATCTTTCTTTTTACTTTTTTACAAATGTAACAAACAAAAAAGGGAAAACATTGTTTAGGATCTTAAAAGTTGAAATAACACGAGCGCTGTATTACTTCCAAATCGCAGAGGAATTGAAAAGGAGGCTTAAAGAAATTCAAACCATGTCTCCCATAGACTTTAATGCGCAAATATCATTTCTCTGACTCCAACATCCGTCCATCCAGCTTCCTAATCAAACAGTAAGGCAGAGATTTAAAGAGTAGGGGAAAAAGCAAATGATGATAGTGTCATCCAGGACATGTTTCTGTAAAATATTTTCTCTTCTATCCGGATATTGAGCTGTTAGCGTGTCATGACAGCCATGAAACTGTCACAGCAACAGTCTTCAGTCAGAGGCCTCTAAAGAGTCGTTGCGAGACTGACTTCTATTAGAGAGCCTTCATCACCTCCCAAAATGACTCTTTGAAGATTCTCAGATGAAATGTCTTACACTATTTTGCTCCCCTTAGGTGTAAATAAAGTATTTTTAAATTAGTACTTTGGTCCTACACCTCCATAAAACAATTCTGAGCATTTGGATACAATGAAAGATTAGAACGAAATTTCAAAATTCAAAGCATTAACATATATTCTGCTGATTATCCCTGCTGACATCCTTATGATAACTTATCCGTCTGATATCCAGTTTGATTTAAAAAAAAACAACACACATTTTATTTGGGTTCCAAACAAAAATAAAATTCTGAGTCCTTTTCTCTTTGAGTGTCTGAATCCAGTAAAACACAGACGTGTTTTTAGGGAATCATGGTAAGATAAACCAGATTATTGGGAAATTGGCATTTATTTTATGTGAATTATTTCTGAGTAGTCAGAAAAGTCACAAGCTGCATTACCATTGACCGTAAAATTACACAAATTGGAATTACAAAAATTCATTTGCTTAATGGAAACGCGGCAATTTTGGGCAAAAATAATCATCAAAATGTGTTTTTCTATAAAAGAATGACGTGGATTTTTTGGCCATATCGAAATTAACATATTTTGCAAAAAACGTGATGGAAACACTTTTTTCGTGTCCTGTGAGTCACTTGATCAACAACTGGATGTTACTGCTGGTGGAAATGGCAAAGATGACAGGAAGTGGTAGGGCGATGATGGGACTGCATGTTTTTGAACTACTTAAAGCACGAACCGACTTATTCACGTGTGATTTGTAATTGTTCTTCTTAACAAACGGAAACGCGGCAACTTTGAAAAAAATTCAAGCTTCTCGAAAAAAGGGTTTTTGAGCTAAGCTGACGTGGTTTTTCAACCTTGTCGAATTTAACGTAATTTGCAAAATCCTCGATGGAAACACCTTTTTCCACGAGTCACATGATCACCAACTGAATGTTGGAAACAATAAAAGAAGACAACGACAGGAAGTGGTAGGAGGAGGATTTTTCATACATGAATAATCATACATTATTCACGTATGATTTTAATTGCATTTTCTATTTTAATGGAAAAACTACAAATGCAAAATCGTGTTTTTTCAACTTTAGCGGTAAAATCATCAAAATTTCGAGAACACTCGTAACAGAAACGCAGCTACAGAGATTGTGGTTCAGAATTTGCATAACTTGGGATTTATTGGCCTCTCTTTCGATCACTCAGACTCCTGTAAACAAGTAGCATACTGACCACTCACAACTACTCAACACAGCCCTACTTTGGAGAGCAGTTGTTATTGTTTCTCTGCTAATTGACTTGAAATGAACCACAGATTATGAGGAGGGGCTAAACCCAGCATGGTGAGTGTGTGTTCATGGTCTCTCCTCTGTTTGGGTGCAGGAGCCTCTAGTCAGAGCTGCAGTGCTACATAAACGGCTTATTTTGTCTTGACTCCCTCCTCCTCCTCCTCCTTCCCCCCGTTCCTCTTCCCTGTTCACCACGAAGTCGAGCAGATCACCGCCATTTTCACGGCCGCCACCAGGCAAAAGGCATGGGACCATTTCTCAAAAGCGCAGCGCAAGAACATAGACATTTGGCGCAAGCAGTGTGAGGTTGGTACGCCTTCTTTCTGTTCTCTCCTCCCAAAACCCCGCAGGCCCGCCGCTTTCTTCTCCGCTGTCACCCGCGAGTCCCCTGGGGAGAGCGCTGACAGACAGGGGCCCCCGTCTGATCTGTCAGAGACGGCGGCCCCCGTTGTTGTTTTACCGGATGTTTTCCCTCTCGCAGACAGACAGACAGACACACACAGACAGAAAGGTAGCTGCCTGTGATCCCGGCCCTCTCCTCCTACCAGCTGGGGAACTGCGAAGCATCTGACGTCTCTTGGAAAGTGTGAGCCGCTGCCATGGCAACAGTGATTTCCAGGATTAGGTCTCTGATCAATTATTCATCCAGAATTAAATCAAGATAACGAGCATGAACACGAGGAGTCGGCGTGGAAGAGGGGGGGGACGTTTTCAGCGCAGTCGGCACTTGAGAGCTGCCTCTGGGTTCAGACGGATGTCGCCGCCTGGGCTGGGCACGGTGGTGGCTTCATGCTATGGTGGTGACGAGGGCTGAAACTATCAGTTGGGATGAGTTGATTATTAAAATGATCGCCAACTAATTTAGTAATCAATTAATTGTTAGCTGGACTGTATGGACTCATAAAAAAGGCCATTTGCTGAAAGAACAACAGCAGCTGGAGCAGTAATTAAGCCAAAACCGTTCAAAGAATAAAAACATTTCGCATCCGAGTTAAAAAGCCCCTTTTCCTGTAAAAATGTTAGCCCCAAGTCTCCTCAAGTGGAAGATTTAGCTTCAACTGGTTCAAATTCTGTAAAAGAAAATCTCCTATTAAAGGGACAGTATTGTAGAAAATCAAGCCTTTCTAGCTTTATGTCATCTTATAATGTTATTCCCACATCAAAAACATGCCTGGAGTGTTGCCTTGATTCTTTAATGCATGTTTGAGAAATGCTTTAATCTCCATGGCAACTGCCTGGCTGGACCTAGCTCTGCCTTGGAGGACAAAGCTCCTCCTCATAGCTGCAGTTTCCAAGCTTCTGAGTTTCCATCTCACAGGGCAGAGCAGTCCTCGCCCACTCAGCTCCTTCAGACTAGCCAGCAGCAATTAGCAAACAGGTGGTGGAACTGAGCATCAACTGAGCTCATAGGAGCTACTTCTCAGTATAACGCTGGTAAGAATGTTGTTAAAGGGTTAATAGAGGAGCCATGTTGTGACAACTTCCTGAAGGCGGAGTTTCAGAGGCCCAATTTCAAGGCGTCAAATTACAAAGTCAAATTTCTTTTAAGTCATATTTGATATGTATATATAATTTTTATAGCAACTAAAGGTAACATAGTTACTTGACTGTGCTATAAAATGGCACTTTATGCCTTGAAAACACATTCAAACACCTTTTGCTGTCTATTTATTAACCAGTCAATCTAGAAAATAATCAACAGATCAGTCCTACACTGTTCTGACATTAAGTCGTGCAGAAAGCGCGGAGCTTTCTTTGAGCTGCAGAATACTGCAAACCAAGAATGCTGTAAAACAACCAAAAACTAAAATATAAAATGAAACAAAAAGAGAGTTATGTGAAGTACTTTAAGAATTTAGAAACAATGGTCCTTCATGCCGCCCACTACAGACGGTTTAATCGACTCGCTGGTTTAAATAATGCCTCATAGTGAACAGTTGAAAATGTTTAGTTTGGTGTTTAATTCATTCAGGTAGGATTCTGACCTGGAAACAGTTCAGATATGAAAGATTCTCCTTCAATGGCTTTTATAAAGTATGTGTAGGCATTGAACTTTTTCCACATTATTTTCAAGCAACTAATACCAAGACTGACGACACTGATGGGATTTTATAACGTCTGTCGTCATGGTGACGACCACAGCAGCATCCATTTTCACATCAACTCCACCAGCTTCTCTGTAACTGCAAGAAAAATAAAACGAAACCGTCCCAACCCACAGCATGATGGTGCCATGGCCATGTTGGTTTTTTAAATCCAGATGGTGCGTTCAGAGTGATGTGTAGCTGAAGTTATGCTGAGATTAAATTGAATATCAAATTCCTAACTGGGTGACCTTTGAAGGCAGCTGGTTGCAATGAATTGTAGTTAAAGATAGGATACTTCTTTTTTTTTTTTTAAGTGCCACATTTTCAGATTTAATTATTTTTTTATGCAAAATTACACACTGCTTTATGATTTAACGACATGTGAAAAGAGAGAGGTTTCACTCTTCATCTGTAGAAAAAAAACGTTTTTGTTTCCTGTGAGAAGTCAGGTTAAAACAGGCGACTTTTGAAGAGCTGATAAGTCACCGGCCAGGTGGGGGTTTCATGTTTTCACTTCTCTGCTCTCCACTTGTACCTCACACAGGCATGTGCATGACTGACTAAAGTCCACAAACTCTTTGTTCCTGGAAATCTGAATTGTAACATTGCAAGTTATTGTTTAGTTTTGTAAAGTGCCCGCCATGTAAGCTGTGTATATATATATATATATGTGTGTGGGTGTGTGTGTGTGTGTGCATGTATGCTGTGATGTTTCAGGAGCTGAGAAATGCTCACAGCGAGGAGATCATGGGCATCAGACGAGAAGAAGAGATGGAGATGTCGGATGACGATTCGGATGATATTCCCAACAAGAGGATGCGCACGGAAGAAAATGGTTTGATGAACCATTATGTCATTAAAGGGGCAGTATTGTGTGTTTTCCCACCATACAGTGCTACCCTAAGCTTGAAAACTTGAAACTGAGCTGTTGCCTCAAAGCCAGAGCTTGGTCCACACAGGTGTGTGGCACAGCTGAATGGTTGCCATGGAGATTAAAGGATTTCTCAAACATGCTTGAAAGAATCAAGGCAACACGCCAGGAATGTTTCTGACTAGGGAAAACATAACATGACAGAAATATAAAACAAAAGTCAACTTTACACAATACTGCCCCTTTAAAAAAATATTTCCAATTGCAAAAAATAAATAACAAACTTCCTAACTGATGTCACGCTGCCTCCTGCAGGTGTGTGTGATCAGACCCAGGCCTCCCTGAAGGAGGAGAACGACTCGCTGCGCTGGCAGCTGGACGCCTACCGGAACGAAGTGGAGCTGCTGAAGAAGGAGCAGAGCAGAGTCGGCCGGCCGGACGACGACCACGCTCACACACACCAACACACACACGCTCACAGTGCCGAGGCTCAGATCCAGCTGCTGCAGCAGAGCATGCACGACATGCAGCAGGTAGGGGCTGCCATCTTGGATTCATCTGATTTACTCTGGAATCAGTATTCACATCTGCAGTAGGGTAATACTTCAGTTCCATCTGGCCTCCTTCACTTTGAATTAGAACAGGTTATTTAATTTAGCAGCTAAAAGTGTAACAAGTGTTGCAGTTTTGATCCCCAGTCGAACCGAGTCATCCTTAATCTGATGTTGTGAAGTTGTTTAAAAAGTCATATAAACAGGTGGCTAGATTTACACACATACAGACACAAATTCTGGCTTCTCCCATAATCCCCCACTCCTTTGAGTCCACAGCTCAGAAAACTTTGTTAGTTCACATCACTTGTTTGGCACGAGCCCGCCTGATCCGACTCGACTTCCTGTCCGTCTCAATCTGAAGTGACAGGGCTGAAGGGACGACCACCAACACACTCACACACACCCACACACGCACACGCAGTCACCCTGCTGTCACGTCTTGTTTGTCACCTGCTGCTGTTTTACTTCCCAGACGTCGAGCCGCAGCAAGCAAATTGGGAGATTTGTTAAGTACAGTTTTCCGTGCCGTCGCTTTAACGCAGCACATTGCAAAAATGCTCATACTTCATAAACTTTTCACATTTTTCACACTTTTATGTGACAAATTGTGCATTATTGTGAAGTGGAGGTACACATGCTTTTTTTTCTGGCAGATGTAGGTTTTTGCTCTATACCGCCAACAGCTTTGTAGTTTTTGGAAATATTTATTTTCAAAGTCGTTCAACCTCCATCAGATTAGATGGAGCGTCTAAATCTTGGAATAGATTTTAAATTGAGGTCTGGATTTTCACTCCACACCCTCTAGTCAACTTCCCCCATCGCTGCTGAAGAAAACCATTCCCGCAGCATGATACTACCACCACCATGTTTCACCAGGTGATTGGTTTGTCCAAGTTGATACGCAGAGTTTTTCTTTTTTTTTTTTTTCTTTTAGTTTTTATTTTATTTCACACAGTGATTTGCATTTGGGGTTAAAAATGCTATTTTATTTTAACATTTTTGTGCAGTTTTCCAGTTAATCATTTTAAATTGAGAGACTTTTTAGCTTTTCTGTTTATTCCTGCAATATTGCAATTGAATTGCCCCAAAGGATAACACCAAAAATGCTTCTTTTTGGTACACGACACCAAAAAGAAGCATTTTTTTTTGGTGACAGATTTAATGACAGATTTTCTTGTCGTTAGGTTGGAATCTGTGGAATCTGTTTGCTTTTTTTATTTGCAGCATCTGTACCACGTTCTACGGAAGCCCTGAGAGGCAAATAAAGACTTTATTTTTATATGACATGTCAATTCTCTAAGTCGGAAATTTTCTTTTTCACAACTTCAGAAGCCATCTGCATGGTTAAAAAAAAAGTAAAAATATTTGCATGTTGGATTTTTTTTTCCTGAAAGTGAAGCAAAAATACATAAATTTGGTCGCATTTTGTGCATCACTAAAATAGGGGAAAACACTGATAGAGAAAAAATATATTATAAATATTTGACTGTACTCTGCTTTTTTATATTCCCAGTGAGAAAATAAAAAAATGGTCAAATTTAGAAAATAGACCTTTCAAAAAGCTTTTTTTTTCACCCCCCCTCAGGGCTTCCGTAGTGGATATAGAGGCATTTCTTGCTTTTAGACTGTTTAAAACTTGAATCCTTTCTTGACGCCAAGCATGTATCTTGGTTTTCGTCTTTCAGGAACTCCTGAGCCTACAGGAGAAGCTGTCGAGTAAAGAGACGGAGCTGGAGCAGGCGAGAGAGGAGCATCACTACCTGGAGATGGAGGTGCTGTCCCTCAGAGAGAAGGTGTGTGCTCATTGTGCTTCGGCCTCCAGAGCCATCCATGTGTGGCGGGACAGTGTGATCAAAACGGGCAACTTGAATTTAAGGCCACTGTTTTAAGATAAAATTGCAATAATGCTACTTGAAAAGTTACCTTTAAGCTAAGCTACTTAGCTTGATAATTAGCTTGATATGAGCTACTTAGCTTAACTTGAAATGAACTACTTAACTAAGCTATTTAGCTTGATACTTAACTTTATATAAGCTACCTAGCTTAGCTTGAAATTAACTACTTAGCTAACCCACTTAGCTTGATACTTAGCTTGATACGAGCTACTTAGCTTATTTTGATACATAGCTCAGCTTGATATAAGCTACTTAGCTTTGCTTAATATGAGTTACTTAGCTAAGCTACTTAGCTTAGCTTGATACTTAACTTATATCAAACTACTTAACTTATTTTAGTATAAACTACTTAGCTTAGCTAGATATAAAATAAATAGCTTGGCTATTTAGCTTAGCTTCTTAGCATAGCTTGAGGAAATTTTGCTAAATATATTGAATATTACTTCTATATACTGTTTTTTAAGTTTGTAGATATAAATCAATCAGTATTATTTTAAGTATAAATCTTAAAATAATACTTAAAATAATTTTAGCAGCAGCAGGAAATATTGTTGCTGTTCAGTTTTAAGTATAAGCAATTATATGAATTTTTAAACATTTTGGTGTAAATACTGCATTACTTTGAAACCATAGAAACAACTACGCTATCACCTGAATAAAGATAAGATACAATAACTTTTTTCGCCCAGGTTTATAATGTTTGAGCTGTTCATATTTGCCTCTGCCTTTATTTCTTGCCAATGTGTCATCCTTGGCTTTAACGAGTCTCAGTCCGTTTGAAATGACATAAACAGCCTCCAGCCCAACGACACAAACCGAACAGCAAGAGTCTGATAAAACTTTGCGCCTTTCGTGGCATCAGCTGCAGTTTCCTCATCCTTTTTTATCCTCCTTGTTACTGTGAGTTTCTCAGATGAGACATGGTAACATAACACGTACACAGACAGATTGAGAGGGAGAACGATGGGCTTAAAGTGTTGGAGAGATGAAGGATGTTGGAAGGGCACGAGCGCTGCTATGGCAACAACAGTCAATTCAAATGAGGGACTCTTTCTGCATTTTCCTGCTGAAAGGTGATTGCTATCACCTTAGATAAAAGATGTGTGGGCTAAAGGCTGGTTTGTAAAACTGTTTTGTTTCTCATATTGATTTCTCAAAAATAAAAAAAAACTCTTTTTAGGACTGATTACATTGAAATGTCAATTATTTTTCCCAACCTTAGCGTGTGTAGCTGAACCAGCGTTGTGTTTCTCTTCGTCCATTGATTCTGTCTTAATGCAGATTGATTTTTGTTTTTGCTTGGACTGCAGCTACCGTCTCACTTCGCTAATGCAGTTGAATAAAACATTAATGCCGATCATTGTTTTAACACTAAAAAAAAACCCTCACATGTAGAGGAGTCCGCAGCTGACATAAATAGGGAATTTTGTACAAAAAAAAACAATCAAACAAACAAAAAGGTCCAGATATGGAGGCCTTTATCCATAAACTCACTACAAAGACGTCTCTTTTACGAGTTGCTTGGAAGAACATCATCGTGTCTCATCTTTGGTTCAGCGTAAATCTGAATGAGCAGTGTGGCTTTGCTTTTGCACACAAGCTGTTGAGTGAAAACAGCTCTCCCTGCTCTTGCCTCTGCTGTGCTGCTGTAATGGGAACATCGTCCCGCTTCGCTGACGGACAGCTGCCTGGGCCGACTTGTAGCAGCTGTCAGTTATTCCTGTTAGCTTGAGGAAACAGACGGATGACCATAAGCTGGAGGGAAAGAAGACTATTTCAAATAGATTTAGGGAAACTATCTATATTCCCGTGCAGGTACAACCATATAGAAAAACTATTAGCCATGTTTCATGTTTCAGATCAGGACACTTAAAGAGTAACAAATGATTTATTAAATGAGGATGTCATATATTAAACGGGAAAACTACCCTAATCCAACATGGCTCTACATAGAAAAATAATAATTTCTTTATTAAATCTTAATTTAATGTGATTAAACAGATTATTTAGAAAATAATGTGTTAGTTAAGTATTTACAAACCACATGAAGGCCTGGTTACAGCCTGACCCGTAGAACCAGAGAAATGTTTACCAAGCAAAACTACCTAGCTAAGCTACATAACTTAGCTTTGCAAACATTAGCTTGGATTAGTAAATATCCACTTTTATGTGCAGTTTAGGTGACATTTTAATGTAAACCAAGCTAGCATTAAACCACTCTTTAACAATTTAACTTAATGTAAAGTGAAGAATAAAAATACAAAAAGCTCAATTCTTCTTCGAAGCTAAACTGAGGAGAAAATGTGCTTTTCACCTAGCCACTGCTTTCATCCTGAAAAAATAACTAGTTGTTGACATTAGTTTAAAGGTTTATATGTAAAAGGAAGAAAAAGAAAAAACATTAAATACTGCCGTACCCAACAGCTTCGACTAGCTGTTAGCTTACAGCTTGGCGTAGCTGTTAGCTTACAGCTGTTAACTAACAGCTACTAGGAGCAGTGAATGTGAATTTTTACTAAATATAGACGTTATATAGGTGGAATATAGCGGCCCTTTAACATAAAAAAAACATTTCAAAACATTCACAAGAAGGTCTCAGTATCTGTTTAAGAATATAGATAAACTGTAATCAGTTTAAGGCCTTTTATTGTGAGACAAAAACTAAAATAAATTCTAATTTTTGACACCCTCAATTGTTTTTTTTGGTATTCTGTTTCTTTAAAACATTGTTGAGTCATATTTTTAATAAACTTGTCCGCCTTTATTTTTGTTGCAGCCAGCATATGTCGAGCTTTTGGCATTTTCTGACTCATATTTTAGTGGCAGAAACACAGAATAATTATCCCTCGCTGTTGTTTTTTTATTTTTTCTCTGATTAAATTTCTGTTTTGTCTTTTGTGTCTCGGCAGCTGTTGAGTGGAAAAGGTGAATCTGTGGAGGGAACCAATGGAGAGCTTCATGAAAAGGTAAAACCATAATAATTCTGATCAATAGTTAGCTGTCAACATTTCTGCAATAAATACTGTATGAAAAATTTGTTAATGTCAGTTTGCATTGCAGAAATAATCTTTAATAAAAGCAGCCAATGTAAAACATTAGGTCCTCCATGTTTGAAACGAGTGCAGGAATCCTGGTGGACTGTCGACTCTTTAATATCTTGACATATTTCATGGCTTTGCATGAGTTTTCAGAAAGAACCTTCTTCATGGGGTGTGTGAAGCCGGTCTGTGTGTGTGTTTTCGCAGGGCGTGAATGGGTGTGTTCCCTCGCTGTTCCTCAGCAGAGACAGGAGGAGTGAGTTCATGAGAGGAGGAGTCGCTTCGGAGAAAGAGGCTCTGCTACTAGGTAAACCAGTTAGCATTAGCTTAGCCGGGGAGAGGCGATGTTTTTGAAGAAAGCTGAATGCTAATTGTCAACGTTTTGTCAATTTACTGGCAAAAACGTTAAGAAACAGAAACAGTATTTTTGGGGGGTTATATTTTCTGAAAATACAAAGTATAGTAAACCCAAAGTATTCACGAGTAGTTAGGGAACACCAGGTCCATTTTTCTTTGGAGAGCTGCTGCTGCTCTAATGTGATCCAGAAGTGACTCAGTCGCTCTGTTTCCATTAAAAATATGTACAAAACTTCTGTCAATGTTCCGCTAACATCAAAAAACAACAACACAATTTTGCAATTGCAGTGTTCCCATTAATTTAGAAACAATTAAAATCACGTGAATAAATTTGTTTGTGATGAGTGGTTAAAAAACATCCTCCTACCACTTCCTGTCGTCGTCTTCTTCATCTTTTCCACTAGCGGCAACGTCCGGATTCTGATCACACTGTTTCCATTGCAGTTTTGCAAAATACACTAATTTCAGTGCGGCTGAAAAACTACTTCATGTAGCAACAAAGTGTTTCATTGAAAGTTTTTTCGAAATCGGCATGTTTCCATTATTCACATCTATTGTCGTAATTCCAATTTGAGCAACTGAATGGTCAGTGGAAAGGCAACTAGAGGCTACAGGCTGAAGAAGGAACACTTCAAACCTGCATGTTCGGGTTTAGACAACTTTTTCATCGTTTTGGACGCGGCTTCCTCTGACCCCGTCTGCTGGCTTGACTTTAAAGAACAGACAGTGTGTCGGGAGGCCGATTGTTGCTCCAGATGGATCGTACACACGTACCAGAACAGTAAAGAATGTTGGCTGAGCCGCATCATATGGAGACATCAGTAATATAACTGTGAGTTTACAACACAGCAGCACCTAAAACATAAAAGATGGAAGGTGTCTGAACCATCTCACCTCATCTCCACCAGCAGCCGTTAGCACAAGGACACGCTATCTGGACTGGATTTGTTTCAGACGCCTCTGTTTTCTTTTGTCATTTAAAAGCCCTCGTGTTCCACAAGCCGTGCGGCTGCTATTAAATGAAACAGAGAGATGTGTATTTGGGCGGCTGTGTCCACAGCAAAAATAAATAAATAAATAAGCGGCGAAGAGAAACAGCACCAGCACATTTATCTCTCTTAGCAGCAGAGAAAAATATAATACAGATATGAGAAAGAGGAGGCCCGGCTCTCTGTCTTCGTCCAAAGCTGCCCTGCCTGTAAGCAGAGGAGGAGGATGGAAAATACAAAACATAAGCTGCACTTTTTAAAATGTAAACAATCAAAACACAGGACTTTGTGTAAATGTTTTTTAAGTAAGGTGATATGACCTATTTCATTTGTGAAGCACAGTTTTCTGAGGTTTTTTGGCTGCTCTGTCTTTCACTTTATGGTTCCAGGGCAAACACACAACAACACTTTTATCCATTAAGAATCACATTGTTCTTTCCCAATATTCAGCTCCTATAAAATCTATTTACTACCTTGGGTGATTTACCCTTTTTTTGCTTTTACAAATTGATCAAAATTGATTTTTTTTTTTTACCAAAAGCCCTTCATTGCCAACCTAAAAACTAATTTCTAAAAATTATGGACAATCTAATACCCATAAATGGTCAAAGAATTAATCAGAAAGCATGTTAGGCTACCAGTGGTTGGACATACTCAAAGCGTTTGGTATCCTAAGGTGAGCGAATCTTCCTCAGTGCGGACAGAGCGTCAGCATGGCTTAGCATGACATTAAATAGTGTTTCTATTAGTTAACTGCTATATGCCACATCTATAGCTTACAGTTTCGCAGTTATTTTCCATGTTGCAAACACTAGGGCCATTTCCTCTGAGCATGTAAATGCACAAATTGGAATTACGAAAATAAATTTGTTTAATGGCAACCAGCCAACTCACATTTTTCTGTAAAACTTAATTGTTTAATGAGGGTTTTTTTCCCCCACCTGCTGTAACAAAGTTAGCGTCTTTTGCAAAACTGTAACAGAATAATTTTTTCTTCGCATCACACGAGTGACATGATGAGCAACCAGATGTTGCCACTGAGGGAAACCACAAAGACGACGACGACAGGAAGTGGGTAGGAGGACGACGTTTTTTGACGACTTATCGCGTGAACAAACTTACCCACGTGTGATTTTAATCGCGTCTCTAATTAAATGGAAACGCCCCGATTTCGAAATTGTGTTTTGGACATTAGCGGAATATCAACAAATTTGTTAGGGAAACACAGCTGCTGTCATTTCACCCTTTCTTGGTGATTCATGAAATAGTTTTCTCGGCCAAATTTGAATGACTACAGTAATTTATTTGGAACACAACAGAACCGGCCTCCTGTCCATCCTCCCCTCAGCCAGCAGCTGATCTCTGTTCTGTAACGTCGTAGAAATAAAACTCTGTTTTCAGGAGACGAAACGCCCCTCACCCTTCAGTTCTCCTCCGGTGGCGTTGTTCCATGTGAGCTGGTCTGGTGGAAGGAATTGAATTAGGGCCTCTGCCTGTAATTGCCAGAGTCTCGCCACATAAATCAAGGAAATAAATATTGGGCTTGCAGGATCCTCCAGGGATATGCCACTCTATTTCCTAACCCTCCCAATCCTCCTCTTCCCTTCCCCCCCATCCCTCTGCATGACTGCTTTCTTCTGCAGGACGTCTCAGAGGTAATCAACTTGAGAGCTGGTTCTGCTCTGGCCAGCAGCCACGCTGCCATTTGTGTACAGTGCAGCCCTTCATGACGATGCAGACTGGCCGGAAACTTTACATCTAATATCCAGTCTGGCTCAGCCTTCCTTCTCTGTTGCTCCCCTATTGCTCTCTCACTTGTTCTCTTTCTCTCTACTGGTTAAGCTAAATACTGATGGTACATTTTGTCTTTGAAACTATTTTACAACGCTAATCGTGATTCATGCTAGTGCAGGGGTGTCCAAACCTTTCGTCACGTGGGCCAAAATTGTCGATGTGTTTAAGAAACACATGTAGTTTCGATTTCTTTTTGGGGCCTGTTTGAACAAATTAACCCTTTCATGCAGAGCGGTCACTGCAGTGGAAATGCACACAGACCACTGATGTGGTCACTAGTGCATCATACAATACACTGCCAACTACTGGCCATCCACTGCAAGTGTAAGAAATGTTTTGTTAAACCCATTGTGGCAGACAGACAATAAAGCAGTCCCTCCTTCTACTGCAGAGGACTCTTACAGTCCTCTGCAGTAATAGTGTGACATCAAGTGACCCCGAAAGAACAATACTACTGATGTGTTTTCCAAATAACAACTTTGTATTTGGAGAAATTTACAATTGATCACTGAGAAAAAAGTAATAGAAAAATAATTTTTTATGCTTTAAGAAAATCAAAGACACTTTGGAAAAAAAAACCCTGACATAAAGGATCATAATTCATGCACGAAAGGGTCTATTTTCAGTCATAAGGACAAGACTTGGATCACTGTCTTTCAAAACACTGGCTATGTTTAAGCCAAGTGTAATAAAATGGATTGATGCTAATTTGGGTGCAGCAAAGTCGGCTTTTCAGTAAAAGTCTCTGCGTATTATTAAAGCTTGGCAATGAAAAGATTTGCATACTTTTTGTTTTCTTAATATTTTCTATTGTCAGAAAATGATTTCAGAAACAATTTAACACCGATTTGAAATAAGACGTCTTCATCCTCCTTGTTTTCATTGTCATTGTGCAGAAGCACAATAAAATCAGTTTCACTACAGCCCATCCAAAGAACACAAGAAAAGACAATGAGCAACATAAAACATGAGTAGACATGTGCCTTACGCCTGCAGTTGGAGGCCACTCAAAATCAGTCAAAGGATCCCAAATGGCCCTCGAGCCACACTTTGAACATTCCCTAGCGCCCTACTGTTACATACAGTGTTTTCTTCCTCTCTTTCCGCAGGCATTATCTCCACCTTCCTCCATGTCCATCCATTCGGGGCCAACCTTGAGTATCTCTGGTCGTACATTCAGCGGCTGGACTCAAAGGTATCGATGCCACGCAGCTTTTTGCTTCCCTGTGAAAGAGTCAGTAAACATTTCTGTTGAAATTTTAAACGTGTTCAAATTTATGTGATTAGTTAACTGAAATTAACACATGAAATTTCCCAGTTGAAAATAGGAAATGTTCTTTTATTATTAAAGAGATTTAAAATATTGATTGTGGAATGATCTATAGTTATAGTGCAGGTCCATTCACAGTAGTTTTGGTCAAAAATTGTGTCTTTCGGACTGTCTAAAAAAAGCTATTTGGAATTCTCAGTTTACAAAAGGGTGGAAACGATGGTGTAATTTAAATTTGGAGTGAGGTTTACACATGTTTTGGTTGCGTCTAAGACCCAGTTGTTACGGGCGAAATGTCAGCTTGGCTACGGCTCTGAGGATGTTTTAACTGTCATAACTAAACGGCAACAGAAACAAGTAAAAGAATCTCGATTGATTATTCAGCACTGAATGTTAAACAGATCATTGCTTTGTTTCTCAAAAACCAACGTGTTCTTTCAACAAGATTTAGACATTGGAAGGGCGGTGAGTGGCTCTGTCCTCACAGCATGTTTTCTGCTGACCTCTGCCAGGTGTCTGCCGGGGAGCTGGAGCGCCTCATGGTGCGTCTGCCCAGCATGTTCCGACAGGAGCTGAGCGGCGTTGGGGCGACCTTGGAGAAACGATGGAAGTTCTGCGGGTTCGACAGCCTCAGCTCGGCGTGACGCGGGGAGTGCGCGAGCGGCGCAGACACCAGCGATAAGTCGCTTGCGCGCGCGTTCGTGCTCACGCCTATGGAAGTGCGGTGAACGTGGATCGATACTCGATGGAGCGCTGGAACTCTTGGACTAGACGAACGTTTAAAGCCGAAGGGTAGTCCTTCGGGAAGTTCAAGTGAATTTGTGATCCCTCGTAAAGATGCGGTGAACCCCAACGGGACACAACTACCTTTGACGGTTGACACAAGTCTTGAGGAAGACTTCCTGCCTCTCTTCCCTTTGACAGCCAGGAACCATGAAGCCTGCCAGCAGGAACGCCATCCACAGAAACATGGATAGGAAAACCTGTATACCAAAGTTGACCCTCTAGAGATTTCATACCAGACGTCCTTTTGTTGAACTGATGAGTTCAAACCCTTTTGCCCCCATGTTGTAAAGAGACTGAGTACTTTTGCCAAATTTTTTGCTGGGTATCCAGGAGATTGAAGTTGGCAGCACTGTTAAACCAGGACTTGGAGTCGCCTGGAAAGATGCTTGTTCATCTTTTAAACATTCACAGAAACCTTCGGTGGCGATCCGGTGGCAGGTTCTGATGTTTTCTAAAGTTATACCCATCTCTTCATCTCCTGCAATCATCAGGCGTTGGGGAACTTCTCCTTTTTAATACCAGACAGCTTAGAACTGCACTGATCTGTCAGCTTCAGATATTTATTTGTGTGAACTATGAAGACTTTTGTTCTTTCGGGTTGTCCTTTCGACATTGTTTCTCTGTCCAGATTTGGTGCATTTTGCTTCTGTTGCCTTTAATGTTGAACTTGGTGTGTGCCGAAGACACCATAAATGACATTAAAGACTTTTAAGGTAAAGTTTTTTCAGAATTCTTAATGTATTTTTTGTTATTGTTGTTTTCCTTTCACCCGGATCCAGTAATAGCTCCAAAGCTCCGTTAGCGTAACGGCTGCAGAGGGAACGCTTTAATACTTGCAACATTCTGCAGTCATCTAGGATACACAGATTGCACCCATTAACATATGAACTCATTGAAAACAAATTCTGCAACTTGCTCTTGACTCTGAGTCAGGTATTATTGAGTGACTCGTATGGAGCCACAGGGCTGTTGTTTCACTAACTTCAGATTTGAGGCAACCTTTAGAAACCTCCTCTGAGTTTATGAACCATACACCAAGACAATTTTACCGCCACTGAGTAAAACAAGATTAAGGTGACTCAAATAACTGAATGTCCACAACTTCTCTAAAATTTGATGTGCTCCTATAATTACTAGTATCCCAGGTAAACATTAAATGTGTTGCTGGTGATGAACTTGGTGCTGACGCTATGATCAGTTTGTATCTTTGTTACCAGAGTCCTGGAAAAAAAAGTTTCTGTTTCAGCTTTAATCCAAAGTACAGAGGCAGGGGAAGGGCTCATCAGGCATCATATACTGCTATAAGAAGAGGGAATTGGTTCCTCAATAAAGATCCAAAATTCAATAACACATTCATTTTCAGGCTATGAATCCACAATATGGATGTTGTTGGACCCAAGTACATCAAATGTGAATACGAGCACCTTAACTCTGGGACATCATAGCTGCATTACTTTGGCGCCGCTGAGTTGAAAATGACGTAAAATTTGAGATTACAGTAATATGCACAGACCTGCAGCTTCAATTTGATCATCAGAATAAGAGCCGGTAATTCACTCTTTCCATCAGTTTAATTCCTCCCCACCGTGCTTGAGGCCTCAGTCGGATGTGGAAAACATCCCTATTCAAGGGAAAATGGAGCAAAGATGACATGTGATGGTCGCAGAGGGTAAACTCAAAGGTCTAAACGCGGAGCCTCATTTCCTCTGCCAGATATTTCGGGATCAAAAATAAATAAATGGTACTGCGGAGAGGAAAAAGAAAGAAAGAAAAAAAAGATGCTCCGGGGTTTGTAATAATCTGAGCAACTACGTGTGAAAACACTGCGGGCTTCTTTTTCTGTGCCTGCTTCCTGCAGAGAAAAACTGTGGACTTTGTAAAAGGATGGATAAAATGCAGGAGAGAAAAAATAAAACACTTCAGAGACTGCAGCATGAAGGGGATGGGAAGGAAAAATGGAGCAAGGTAGAATATGTTCAGTAAAATCTTTTTACGAGAAATGTATTACCTTTCGCTGTATGAAAACGCTTTTCACAAGAGAATGCAGGTTTATTTAAGTTCAGAGTTTAAGTTACAACTGGCTTTTTCTGACTTTGAAAAAAAGGAAGATTTGGGCTGATATTGCTATCATTGTTATAGCTGATAACCGGTATTTACCAATACTGTAAATATTTTATCTATATTTTACTACTTTCAACACCTTAAAAATAAATGACCACTCCCTCTGGCTTCACCATTGCTTCAGTTAAACGTCCCACAATGCAGCGCTGCACCACTATCGCAAACTGCGTCTCTGCTAAAAATAAACGTAGTTCCGCCAGTTGTTGATATTGCGCTAATTTTTAAAATTAAAACAAGGCAATTAAAAACACAAGTACGTTTGTTCACGTGATTAAAAACATGATGCACCATCAACATCCTACTACTTCCTATTGTCGTCTTCTTTGTGGTTTCTAACAGTAGTAACATCCAATTGTTGTGCCTGGGATGTGAAAAAAGTGCTATTTTGCAAAATAAACTAATTCTGATATGGGAGGAGGGAATCTCAACTCATACTAGCGCCAAAGCTTTTTTTTCCAAAATGTCAGATTTCGCTTTTCTATGGTTAATGGAAACACAGATGCTGTCACATGACCAAAGACCACAGGATCAACCTTCACTCCTTCCCCTCCAGAAGCAAACAGCAGCAATATGAAGATAAATATTGTTTCTTAATATCACCAAGTTTTATTTATTGGCCAATACCGATATTAGTGCTGATACATCAGCCAGCAGCAATTAGCAAACTCCTGGTGGAACTGAGCATCGGCTGAGCTCTTTATAGGAGCTACTTCTGAGTCAAACGCTGGTTAAAACGCTGCTGAAACGTTAATAGAGGAACAATGTTACAATGACTTCCTGTAGAGGAGCTTCAGAAAGAGACTAAGACCCAGTTTCAAAGTATTAAATCAGGAAGTCAATTTTCTTTTGTCATTTATAATATATTTTTATATTATTTCTTTTAACATCTGAAGGTAACATAGTTACTTGATTGTACTATAAATGTCATTATGTGCCTGGAAAACACATAATACTGCCGCTTTAATGAATAAATAGGAATGTTGTGAGGACTTCCTGGAGGCGGAGTTTCAAAGAGCAGGAGCTTCTTAAAAAGACAGAGGCCCAATTTCAAGGCGATAAATTATAAAGTCAACTGTTATTTCTACTAAACAATACACAGACTGCTGCGACAGAGCAGAAATCTCACCTGCAGCTCCTAATTTCAGCTATATTGAGTGTAATAACTTGAAAATTTAGAAATGTGCTTACCAAGAGGTTATAAAAATAAGAAGCCATGCAGCGGGGCAACACACTGATCCTGCCTAATGTTTAATGAATGCATCCTACAGGATGATTTAAAAGTCTGTTCATGACCACTGAGCTGCTCCTGCTGCTGCTGATGCAACCCAGGCGTAACACACCCTGCTGTGATATGCAGGGGTGTATGTGGGCGTGTGTGTGTGTGTGTGCAGAGGAACTCTAACATCGCTGCAGAGCTTGTTACAATCTTGGGTAAAAGCGAGTGAATTTCTGAGCATTTTTTTTCCTCCTCTTTCTCTGATTCCAAAGCTCCTTTGGTGTGAAGAAAATTAATTCCCCAGAGGATTCCCTGACTCACACACACACACACACACACACACAAACACCCACACATGCTGGTTTTCATTGATGTGCGACTTCACTGCGGCTCTGCACTCTGTTCCATTGAACTTCCTCCAGTTGCTCATCGTGTGTTCACAGAAAAGCTGCAGGAGAAATGTTTTAAGACGATTAATTGGAGAAACTGCTTGTAGAAAAACTGAGGTCAACTCATTTTTGCTTCAGATGCTTTGATTGGTCACTAATTAACGACGGTGTGTTTACTGTGTAGTCATAACACAATTTAAGATGAGCAAACAGCAATCGATGGAGAACTGCTACACCCAGCCCTCTGCAGCGGGTGTGTGTTTCAGCATCGTAATTCTAAAGGTTGCATGGATTCACAGTGATACACATCTAATGGTTTTGAATTATAACAAATTGTTTTAGTTTGTGCTTACAGGGCAGTCGCCTGGACAACACTGAGAAAGAACCAAGAGCTATTAGGAGAAAATGTTTCCTTAAAATGACCTGCATGCTTGGATTGCTAGTCAAACATTTTCAGCTTTTCAAACAAAGGAAAATTCTAAAAGTCGAACATTTTTGACAGTCGAAACTATGAGATTTTTTTTTTAAAAAAAGCAATTAGGAAATTTTTCTTGCAAATTTTTGACTTTTCGAGAAACGTCCGTGTTTATTTGTAGAAAATTTCCGACATTAATCTCAAAATATTTTGGCAGTAATTTACTCTTCCAATTTTTTCTATTTACAATGGCCCTAATATGGAGTCATAGATTATACTTTGTGATTCTTTATGTGTTTCTTTAGTGTGAAAGTAAGCAGCTGCAATGAAGGTTTGATTTATTTTAAATCATTTTACAACTCTTTATCGTCCAATACCAAATTGGTCTGTATCTGTTACCAGTTTTCTGTAAGAACTTTTAATACTTTTAACACGACGACAACGAGGGCTAGTGATGATTCAGTTCTATTGTATTATAAGCAGTTCATTTCCATCCAGTTATAACACAACACAGACAGACTCAACAGATCCTATCAACTCCTGTAACATGAGTCATGTCACACACTGCGTCTTTAATACATGACCTGCATGTATCACGCAGCTGGTTCACCACAGCACAGCCTGCCACGAATGCTAAGGCTAGTTAGCATAGCCACCGATGACAGGGGAGGAGTTCTGGTAAAATGTAAGACATCTTAAATATAAAATGTATGTATTTTTGAACAGTTTTGGCGTAATTACTGCTCTGGCTGTGTTGTTATTTTAGCAAATTGCTTTTTTTTAGCGTTTGTGTACTCCAGTTAATGATTTATCGATTATTAAATTAACTGCGAATTACTTCAATAACTGATTAATCATGATTAATCGTTTCAGCCCTGCCTATAGCAGCATAACCTAAGCTACTCCAACTATAAGTTTTATCAAAGTTTAAGCTGTTTGATGCCTTGTTAGTTTTCGTCAACTTATGATCAAAAAGCTTCCATCACTCCATGAGTCAAGGCTAATTCTCTTTCCTCAGGGCCCTGGCTAAAAAGGGAAAGCAATTTTATAATTTGGGGCAGAGCCTTGCTATTTATGCACAGCGCCTTAATGGGGAGAAACACAGAAATCCTATTGGTGGGAGCCGGAGAAGAAAGAAGCAGAGGAGGAGAATTTCCTGCTCTGGAAGCAGCTTTCTCCTTCTGGGTTCTTTGAGTTGTTTTCTTGTGATTGACAAAAGTTTCACTTTCTGGGGTTCTTCTTCTGTTTCGGTAAGGCTACTCTTCTCCGGCCAGGAAGTAAACAAGACATACTGGCTCCTAACTGAAGTGTTGCTGTGAAATACGCCCAACAGAAGCATCCAGGTTTTATATGAACACAAAAGGTCTTTGTCCGTCTGAGGTACGTTAAGGCGATCCATTTCTCCTTTAGTCTCTGTGGAAAACATGAAGTCAGGGACAGATGAGCTACTGGCTGAAGGAAGAGGGGACTTCCTGCACTCACACAACCATGAAGAGTATGATTGAGATTCTGAGCTCATTCTCAGAACTTCAAAATGTGTTTTGGAGTCACACCCTAAGATTCATGCTCTTTGTTAGGAATTAGCAGAAAGGAACCAGATCCTACCTGCAGTCGTTCTCATTCAAAATATATATCTTATGAAAACGTCAAAATTGACTTTACATCATGTTATAATTTTATTACCTCACCAAAAACATGCCTGGAGTGTTGCTTTCATTCTTTCTTGCATGCTTGAGAAATCCTTCAATCTCCCATGGCAACCATTCGGCTTCAGTTTGCGAGCTTCTGCCTCACAGAGCAGCTCTCCCCCACTCAGCTCCTTCAGACTAGCCAGAAGCAATTAGCAAACACCTGGTGGATCTGAGCATCAGCTGAGCTCGTTATAGGAGATACTTCTCAGAGAAACGCTGGTAAAAACATTGGTAAGCGGTTAATAGAGGAGCCATGTTGTGACGACTCCCTGAAGGCGGAGTTTCAGAAAGAGCAGGAGTTTCTTAAAGGGACAGAGCCCAAATTTAAAGTCAAAATTTTTTTAGTCATATTTGATATATGTAGCATTTATATAATAACTGAAGGTAACATAGTTAGTTGATTGTGCTGTAAAATGATACTGTGACTGGAAAGTACATAGTACTGCCCCTTTAAGTATGTTTTGTTGTCCAAAGTTGTCAATATTTAAACCAAAAAACTACAAGCTATTGTCACATAATCCTAATTTGAAATGAATTGCTCATTCTTACACTTCTGAATTTTTACGTTCTATGTTACAATAGGATATCCATACTGTGGTAATTTTCTCTAGAAACTGAAATAAATAAAATAGGGAAGTTACACGAAAGTTTCTCAGTGTTGGTCAGCAAATGGGTTTACAATATGGACCGGGATCCGAAATTAGTCCTAAATGTTCATTTTAAATGTTTCCTAAATTTCCAAATTGTTCTACATTTCTTTCATTCGCTTACATGAAACTTAGAGGATTTTGTCCAGAAAAATCTGCATAAATAAAATCCAGTACATCCAAAAGTGTTGAACTAATTTTATTGGATAATTTCCGTTTATTTTGTTAGATCTGCTTCGTAATGAGTGCATGTGTTAAAACATTCACCGTGGCAACAGGATCCCTAATAAATTGGGATTAAAAACATTCATTCTGCGCCAGAATCTTCTTGTTCTGCAGTTCCTGTTTGGCTCGCCCCCCTCAGTATCTCTGCTCCTTTCATTTATCTCCGTCTGCCTTCTGTTTTCTGCCTGTGTTGTGGCTGAAAAAGCGACATCAAGCCGCAGCAGCAAACAGAGAACGCAGCCATCAGGCCTGGATGATGGTAATTACTTCCAGCTCCCCCTTTCTAGGCAGGATAAACAGAGTATAATGTGCCGCGCTCAGATAAACGCCGGCGAAACAAAACGGCCGATAGATGGATGTAATTGGTCGAAAATTTACGAAATTACCAGAACGCCCCGAAAATGTTTACATTTGTATCAGGAAAGCCCAAACAGCCTTTTATATATATGACTGTCCTGGAAATTAGAGTGACGAAACGACTTTTTTAAAATTCCTGAATGAAACAGGACAGGAAAAACAAATGCGGGACAATTTATTTAGAAATGTTGATGCCTTGATCTCTGCTTCCTGCAGCAAACCAACACACTTCTCACAGACAGAGAACAGCTGGTTTGATTTCTACACCATCTCTCCATTATTAGTGCACCATTATTATAGAAGAACCTCAAACTATAAGACAAGAAACAAAATTTGTGACAAACGTTTGTTCAGCAAAATTTTTTGTTTGTGCCGCTCTCATTTTAAAGATATCAGTAAAGATTTTTGAGAGGTCATCAAAGGTCAGACATACCACGAACTTCTTCAAATTACACAAAACTTGGTGTCAAATGATATTGCAGCACAAATTTTCACTTATGCCGCTATCATTTAAAAGATATTAATAAATGTTTCCAAAGTTCACCAAAAGTTCACCAGAGGTCAGCTAGGCCTCTTTTCCTCCCCAACCACACTTCCAAAAGATCGTGCAAATCAGCTTTGCTGCAAATACTTTAGATGCACAAAGCAGCACAAACATAACACAATTAATTTAAATTAATTTTGTGCGAGTTTGCTAATTTTGCTAATTCCTCTGGTGACCACTGAAATCTACATTTTTTTTTTAACTTAAAAATTCTAACTGCACAAACAAAAATTTGTGCTGCACAAATGCAGCAGAGTTCACTGACATCATATTTCACTTGATTTTGTTAATGTTGGTTGACCTTTGATGACCTCTGGAAACATTGATTAATGGATTTAAAATGAAAGCAACACAAACGAAAATTTGTGCTGCACAAACGTTTTATATAACTTTGGTTTAATTTGGGGCTGCACAGTGGCGCAGTTGGTAGAACTGTTGCCTTGCAGCAAGAAGGTTTTGGGTTCGATTCCCGGCCCGGGGTCTTTCTGCATGGAGTTTGCATGTTCTCCCTGTGCATGCGTGGGTTCTCTCCGG
>CAEFZY010028342.1:0-56787 GCA_903066815.1 Brachyrhaphis roseni
GATGTCTGATGTTGTTCCTGGGATCTGTTGTAGCCACTGTTCCAGTTTGGGGGTGACTGCCCCGAGGGTCCCGATGACCACAGTGGTGCATATATATATATATATATATATATATATACTGTATATGAAGCTCCACCCCAGTGCCACTAAGTGTTATTCTGAGTGACAAATATGCTCTTGAAAGCTCCCGACAGAGCCTTTTAGAGATATGCACAAAGTTTCCAGTCACCCTGCTCAACGTTGTAACAAGTAAAATGAGAAAACATAAATAAAGCAGTGATGTTGATCATTTCTGTTTCTGTCAATCACGGGTGAAATATAGATCACCCATGTGAAAATAAATGTGCGCATCTCCGGCTGTCAAAACCGACCAGCGATATTTCACACCTAATGTAATTACATCGCAAGCAATGGTGCTCTATTAGATGGCACATCATCTGTGAGTTGTAGACGTGCAAGTAGAGAGGTGCCGGCTTCACATTGGGAGCGCCTATCCGAACGTATCACGTGCAATTGATGACTCGCAGATAAGCTGCTCCTTTCAGCCCTGCCAAAGCATGCATCAGGAAGTGGGGCGTTCGCTAAAACTACTTTAAATGTAAATCTGCCACGGCCTCGAGATTGAGATTCATCGTCTGCACTGCTCCAGAGCTCGCCAACTCCCTCCCTGCCAGAGCTCGTACGTCGAGACGCTGCCGGTTGGCTTCCTTTTTGACTGCAAATGAGACCTCAGCACCTGGTCACTGCAATGCCCACAGTTCCTAGTACTTTGGTCTAGAGTGGCCTCAACTCTCAGTCGTGAATGCCTAATGGTATATGATAATTAAGGGTGTAAGGGGAAATGTGGTGCGTAAGTTGGGCTCAGCTGGAATAGGTTTTGCGCCATCTTTTAAAATCTCATCACATAGACTCTTTCACCTAAAAAAAAAAAAAAGTTAGGTTGCCTGGTGTGAACTGTTTAGTTTAACAGAAACACTTTTATTATGTACATAGTATTTGAAAGAATAAGGAAAGAAAACGACAACTGACACAAATTAGTCCAGTGAATCATCAAGTTAAGTTTGCCAAACATGTTGAAACATACTGATTTCCAAGGCTGTGCAGATGGAGCTCAATGTTTGTTTACCCAGCGTGTTGAACTAAATACCATAGTAATGATGAGAGGGTAGCAGAGCTATTGGAGTTGTAATTCAGAGTAGGAAGACAAATCACACTCCTCCTTTTTCTCTCTATCTATACTGCCTACAATTGCCACAGAACTCCAGCTCCAGCCCCCTGCCTTCCAGCAGGAAACAGATGTTCCCTCCACACTTATCTCAATGAAAAAATCACAGACAATTTACAAAGAATATAAATTACGGTTGTAGCTACACATCAGTGTCTCTGTCCCTAGAAGACCTTGTAAAGAGGATAAGGGTGAATTGGTGTGTGTAGGGCGGGTGAATTGTTGGGGGGGCAACATAAAGCGAAAGGAAGCGGTAGGGGGGAGAGAAGAGGGGGCTCTTATCTGGTCCCCAGCAGCCAGGCAGAACGAGAGGGCGGCTGGTGACTGGCGGTGATGCCGCGCTGATAGCACTAAGCTGGTTTCATGCACATTTCAGGGAGGCTGCCATCACTACTCAGACTTGAAGCTCTCAGCTGCTGCCAGTGGATGAGGCTGGGATGCTATTTATAAATAGCCCATGTCATATACTGGTTACAGCTCTCCATTCTCTGTGTCAATGCATACTATCACACACAGAGCAGTAAGGACTATGTGCAGTCATGATGTACAACTTCTGTGACAGCAAATTTGAATTTCACAGTTTGTAAAAGTTGTGGCCTCCAGGTCATTTGTTATTCACTTGAAATGCATGCTGTCAATGTCTGTTTGCAGGTGGGACTGTGTGGGACGAGGACATACAATGTGCTGGGTTGAAATGTTGATACTGTTCATCATACGGTGCCTCAGAAACGCAAAATAAAGGTCTTGAATTTTTTCACATTTTGTCAACTACAGTACATATTTTACTGTATTTTAATGGGATTTTATGACCAATACAATGAGTCAGAAATGTCAGTGGAGGGAAAATGATTGTTTCTGAGAATCTGACTGGGCCAGTGTAACGCATGAATGATGTTTGGACTAAATCGTCTTAGGGTAGTGATCTTCCATCTGCAGTCTCAAATCTTTTGCATTCTCTGACAGGCTTTTATTAAGAATTATCCTGTATTAAACCCCAGACACGCTTTTTTCAACACTTTTTCTAATTCCTGCCGATGAATCATCCGCACAGCAGGATGTCATCCCCAAATTATTTATCTGTTTGTTTGTTTTATTGTCACCTGACTAGCCCACCTGCTCCCACATGTTTGATGTGTCTATAAAACAGCTGCGTACCTTAAAAACATCCAGGACTTTTGTTTTGTTTTGCTTTCTTTTTGTGACTTTGTTCAAGTCAGATTTGTGAATCTCACAACTTTTAGTTGTCCTGTTTGCAGATTCTTTCATCTGAGCTTTGAAAAGTTTCAGCTCCTCTGGAGTTTGCATAGTTCTGTTTGGCCGCTGCTCTGATTATTGATGGATTGAAAGTAGAGATATTCAAAGCTTGGGACAGTATTTTATAAGCTAACTTTGTTTTAAACTTTTCCACAACTTTCTTCCTGACCAGTCTGGAGTTTTCCGTAGGATAAAGGATGTTGTTTATTCTCTTATGTTTCAAGAAACCTTTGAAGCCTTCATAGAAATGTAGAATTTATACTGAAATTAAATTATGTTCAATCTATAATCTAATAAGGTGTCTTCTTAAGGCAATTGCACGGCACACTTTCATCACAAAACGCTGAACTGAATTGATGAGGATTTGTAGCTTTGTACCTAATTAGGTTTTTCTATCGTGTGTGTTGTGAATGCTTTTCCATTTTCTTTACTTTTCATGTATTAAAAGGGAAAAAAGTGACTGCAACATCTGCAGAGATGTTGATTTATGCCTCACATCCTCTTTGCTAATCTCCACAAATCATCCATGGCGGCTCTCAGCACATTGTAAATAAAGGTGCCATCAGATTGTAGCTTTTCTACAGCATGGCATCTCCTGTGCAACTGCAAACCAAACCTCTGCACAACTGCCTTATTATGACACTTTGTAAAGAGGATGTTTTTGTATTTTCAATAATGCATGGCCAGCAGGGAATCACGTTCAACCTTATTTTGCGTCATGCCGCAGAGTTGCTGTTTTAGCAGCTTGTGCTCCTCTACAGTACAAAAATACTAATGCAATTAAATGGAAGATGAACTAGCCTGCAGTAACAAAAGGTCAGCTGTTCATTATTAGCAAAAACGGTGTTGCCTTCTACTAAAATGCGAAGCAGGGGAATTTAATTGCAAAGTTCAAAATAAGGTCATGGGTTTTATATGGTTTAATACCTAAGATAAACATCAGTCAAGATGTTTAGAAGCATAAGCTCTGATGCCTAAATAGAAATTATAGGTTATTAAGTGGAAAGGGCAGAAAGTATTACACTAAACTATGGAGCTAAAGTCAAAAGAACTATATATAAAAAAAACTTTAAACAGAAACGGCTCATTCTAAGTGACATGTACACATTTCTTATTTGTTTAAACAAATGGCTAAATTGTTAAATAATATTATTATGATAGCAGCAGATGATGAAATCAACGTGTAAAGAAGCAAACTGTGTGTCCCCAGAGATCAGTACAGCAACAGAATGGGTCGAGGACACACTCCTTCCCACGCATCGTGGCACATGCCAAACCGAGCATATGGATCACCTGGATAAAGCCCCTCCTTATCGCTCCTCCAGAGCACTCAGTGCCACTGAACTTCCACTATTGATTCCAGTGACGGAGCACAGCTAAGGCCAGCTATTGAACCACTTATTATTAATTCACAAATCCTGCCTTGTCCACAAAAAAGTGAGAGAACAAAGCACACACTGTAAGAACAAGCTGAAAGAAAGCAGGATAAAGGTCAAAAAAACTCAACTTTCTCCAAGTGACAGAGTCGCTGAGGTAGAAGTGATGCTTTTCAGCCTACCAAGTTATAAAGCTCATCTCAAAGTCCCCTCTGTAACAAAACAACCTCAATATAGCTCTACCAAGGTTGATGTTGAGTATTTCAAAATAGAGAGTAATAAAAATGGAGGGAATAAAAATAGAGAGATGGATAGGAAAACAGAGGAGCAAAAGATGAAGCTATTTTTCCTCTCTTTTCTCCTCCTAGGTCCCATATTAGTCTGGAGGATAGACCGATGACGATGAAAGGCTAAAATTGAGCTGTAACTCTATCTGGGTGCTGGAGCGAATCAGAAAGTCTATCCCACCTTTCACCTGGGAATCACAGCTCTGTCTGTGCCCTGTCTGGTCACCATACCAACCAAAGCCAGGCATCATGGCTTTAATTGGAGCCAAGGGCTCGCGGCAGCTCAGGCGCAAATAGAAGGGAGGAAGAAGGACAGACATTAACCGTAGCTAAATGATGGTGGCCATGCAGATCAAATCGAATTTCAGGCTTTGCTTGCATTGCAAAGCTGATACAGTCTTAAGGTAGCACTAAATATATTGAAGTTACCTTGCTGAAATGCTTGCTTTGGATTCCAGCTTGGAGCGAAGCTGCTTTTTACTCTGTCAGTAAAATCCTGATACCACACACAGAGTATGCATAAGCATCATCACACTGTGATTCACCTTTGTAAACACAAAAGGTGCCAAAAATTAAGGTATACAGACCAGCAAGACTACTGAATAATTAAAGGTGGTGATGATATGAGACAAATCAGAACATAAAAGATGCATAGTGCCTTTCAACACTACTCACAGCTTTTGAACTCTCTCACATTTTGACATAGACACAAGTTTACCGCCCCACCAAAAAAAAACTAAACAAAACAAAAAAACATTCTAAGATAACAAAAAAGTTCATCAGTACAAAGACAAAAGCAGTAGAGACTTTCCCTGGCGGCATCGCAACCACACCCACTGCAGCTTCTTTTCTGATGCATCCCAACACCTCAGGAGTCTGGAGCAACAGGAACGGACAGGTGGAAAAAAAATACGTCTGCTGTCTTATTGAGATTTTATGGTCTAGACAAAAACAAAGTAGTAAATACTTCGGAATTAGAAGGAAAATTCTGCGTCTTTTAAAACCTTAGTGATATCCAACTTCTGGTACCTTCTTCCATAAATTTGTTGTGGAGGAATGCTAAATGCAGATTTCGGTTTCCAAAATGCAAATATGACTTTGATGCCTTTCTGTCAACAACAACTTTTTTATTATCATCGATTTTCACACTTCTCTGATGTGTTTCTTTCCAGCACTCCTCAAAGGCTTTCACATAACAGAAATTTACCTAAATTAAATTGTACACATGCAGACTACTCATTTGTTTTATGAAGAAAATTGGCTGAACTGGATTTTATTTGGGGATTTCATGGTGAAGGCAGGTGTATACAAATCAATACCACATATTTCAGATTTTTACTTGCAAATAAAAAATATAAAGATAAGGGTAATTGGTCATAACATGATAAAATATGGAAAAGTTTCAGGTGCATACTTTTGCAAGGCACAGTAGATAAATGTAAATTAGTTGTTTATGCAGCTAGAATAAATTAAGAACCAAACTATTGAGTGCTTTGAGCGTCAATTGATAACTGACATTTGTCAAGAAGAAAGAAAGAAAACGTAAACATAATTTTAAAAAAAAGTAAATGTCACTGAGTAAAATCTTTGACCTTCGGCATTAAATGCAAGCAGTTAACATAATGTATGCCAACAACAATATCATGCCAGCATGAGTTCTTTCATCTTCCTAAAATAATACATAGACCAAGCCAGCTTTGCTGTTGGTAATTAGTAGTAGTGCTCACACAGAGTTACAAACTGAACTAAGAGTGAAATCAAACGGCTGCAGAAGAGCAGTGTGTGGGACAAAACAGTGTGATCCAGCTTTAAAAAACTAATTAAAGCATTGGCTGGTAAAATGATCAGAGTGTGGTTGTACTGGGACATTTCCAGTTGGGAATGTGTGTAACAGTGTCAACGTGGAGCAAATAATTCACTATAAAGACTATAAAAAAAAGTGAAACATGTTTAATATCCTTTGTGTTTTTTGAAGATTAAAAGTAGAAATACTTTGCTGTTAGATGTACATTTTCCACAGACAGATTAACTAAAACATTTGCCAAAAAAACAATCAGCCAGTCAGCTGCCATTAAATGAGTTGTTCCAGCTGACAAGACTGATGTCTGTCCAAGCAGAGCTTCATAAACCTGTTCCACCATGTAAAAAAGTCATAAAGCATAATGCATGGCTTGCAGAGTGAAATATTGGGATGCACAATAAAAATAGGTAAGTTGAGGAAATGGATTAAATTGTTTTGTGACAGGTGACTTGTTATATTGAACCCTTGCGTTTTATTTCTAGCTGGCTGCTTCTGCTATGCTGTAGCCTCTTCACACCAATTCATCAGAAAAATGGAAGCAAACAGAGATAAGAAGAAAAAAAAACTGTAGGCTAGGATGTACATAGGTTTGTGTGTGTTTGCAACTCTGTTAGTCATGTGGTCCCACAGGTCTCAATGGTGTCTAACACTCTATTTCTCTGGGTATGTTTGTATATGATGACCCCTGACCTCGGACCTGACACATGTCTGCAATCCCTCTGCTGTGTTTCTGATGCCACAGCCGGGGGCCAGGACCTTACACACACTCCCAAACACACAAAGCAGCAACGACTGAATCACAGGTGAAGCCAACTCTATTTCACTTTCTTTATTCTGAGGTCCATAATACCCAGACACTAAACACAATACAACAGGGCATCCACTGAATTTATCTTTTTCTATCCTTCTATGTATGAATGTATGAATACATTCATAATGTAGTCAACGGGGCTCACCTCTAATCATGAACGCCGCTGCCTTCTCATTTTCTAAATTCACTGGTCCATGAAGTGCAGAGTGAAAAACATAAACAGTCTGTCCATATAAAATGACCCACACCGAAATGTTATATTAAAGGTTGAGTATCACAGACAATTTTTTAAAATTATTAAAATATTGTCTGGATGGACCCTATTACAGAGAAATGGAACTTCTTTATATACTGTATATATATATATTCTCACCAGTGGTCGGAAACACAAAATTCTGATATTCTTCTGATCAGTAAATGTGGCAAAGCTAAGCTAAAACGCAACTAAGGGATTTCAGATTTATAAAGAAAAACAGAGGAAGGAAGCTGTTGAAAAGGAAATTCTTTTCTAGGACATGTTGAGATATAGCTGTAGTTTGTGTATTCTGTGACAAAGTGAGAGAAAGCACAACTTCAATGGAAACCAGGCAGGGCCAACATACATCCAGGTACATCAGTTTTATCCATTTGAGATTTCAACCTCATTCTGTCATGGAAAACATAGAAACTGAAATACTGGCCACATTGAGGAAATCTTGGAGACAAGGTAAGGATCTACCTTCTCCATAAATTACACACAAGATTTTAGCTACACTAAAAAGATGGAAAAGACATATGTACCACCTCCAAGATTCACTGTATTTGGTTTATGTAAAGCATGTCTTCTGTTTTGTTGTCGAAATATTAGTGTTGGGCTCATCTGTCCAAAAAACTTATCTGACCTTCATGGTTTTGATTTGGCAGGAAGTGTTTCCTATAAATATCCCATGACAGCTAAACTTGTACAGTTGCTCTCTCATTAAACATGCTTTTTCATATCAGCTGTAGCAAGAGCCTCCAGTAGGTCATTTGATTGTATTTTAGGGTTTTTGGAGATTTCTTTTGGCACTTTCAATTCTGCTCTATGGGTGAACTGACTTGGATTGGGCATATTGGTTTTTCAAAGCTGACCTCAAATTCTTTTTAAATTCCTTACCAGACTTTAAAGCTGCTACATTTTTCTTCCTGAAGTCCTCAGATAGCGCATTGGATCCCTTCATGGTTCTCGCTTTGCCCTCAGCAGTCAGAAGCAATCCAGATTAGATGTCTGAGGTTTAAATAGAGAAAGCCTCCTTCAAAAGGCTGAGTAGCAATTGTGTAGTTATATGGACCTAATATGATATTGTCTGTGTGCAAAATTATATTGTTATGCAAATCTTTAAAATGTGTTTTCCTTCATTTTAAGGCTTTATATTACTTGAATCTTTCTACAATGTTAACATCCATCCATCCATTTTCTTTACACCCTTGTCGCTAGTCACCAGTGAGACATTTCAGGCGAGGGGTGGGGTACACCCTAGACAGGTTGCCAGTTCATTGCAGGGCAACACAGAGACAGACACGACAAACAACCATGAACGCACACATCCATATCTAAGGAGAATTTAGAGAGACCAATGAACCTGGCAGTCATGTTTTTGGACTGTGGGGGTAAGCTGGAGTACCCGGAGAGAACCCATGCATGCAAACTCAATGCAGAAAGAACCTGGGTCGGGAATCGACCCCACAAGGTCAATAATTCATATTGACCTTTAAATCTTATTCTGGTTGGACTTAAACAACTCCACACAGTTTGGAGTGGCTTAAACATACAACTAATAAACATTTGTTTCTACCTTAGGAAAAAGTAGATTTGTAATAATCTATTTCTAAAACCGTAAAAAAGTTTATCTATAGTGTGGCACAATGAATGACTTTGACACCCTTTCTGCAGAGGCATTTTCAACCCACACCAGTATCCAGGCTTGTTGCACCAACCTGGCTGATTAACTGTTTCCCACATATTTGAGATACCGGTGAGACTACTTATCTGTCACCTTAGCAAGGGGATCCTAGCAGCTGGTGCTGGGAGTCAGGGAAACAGCAAGGCAAAAGTTAGCTTCTGACTTTTCCACCTTTCACTGTCTAGCAACGATAGGATACAATCTTGAATTAGGGCTGTGTTTGTGGTGTAAATAAAACACCTATCTGAAGTGTAACAGTCATTTATAACCAATCAGCCACTCATGTTCTTTAAACGAGAATAATAGGATATATAAAGTTGTAGGATTCAATTGCCTACACATAAGCCCAGATGTTCCTCCTTCTCTGTCAAGTTTACGGGGGGCAAATAGATAGCAATCTGGCTAACACTGATGTTGTGATGAACTACATCTGGAAGAAATCATGACAATTTACATCATCTTCTGACATTTAGCTACACACTCCACAAACCATCAGCGTGTGGTGCTCTTTCGATGCCGGGTTTTTGAGCATGCCTGCGTAAGAGTGTGTGTGAGAGTCAGAGTATGCGTAATTAAATATCTATTCCTGACATTTACCCTTTCCGTCCACATGGCTCTCGGCAGGAAGAGGCAACCTGGGAATGACAATCTTGAATCCTGCAACATATCACATTTTTTGTGTGTGTGTGTGTGTGTTTGTGCATCTGTGTCAGAATTGGAATACACAGTTATTAAGGGGGAGGCCTGCCACTCATGTGTCTCCAGAGGGTGAGGAGACCAGACACCATATATAAAGGATAAGGGAAAAGGCAGACAAACGGGAGAAGCACAGCTAATGAAGGAGAGGAAGGAAGTGGTGAAAGTGTCAAGACACCCATTGTATCACAGGCCAGGAGCAGTAAAGACAAGCTAGTGGCCTCTGCAACTTTAAGATTGTCATTAAACTCTTGCCTTACTCGTGTTTATGGTCGGCTTTGTGTGTCAGAGGAGAAGGGGATCGTAAAGCGGGGCTTTGTCTGTCTGCCATTGATTTATTTCCTTCGTTAGGTTGATGACACTGCCTGCTTATGATGTCCTAGCACAGACTATAATTACAGAGCACTTCTGTCTTTATTGATGTCACTTTGTTAGTTTAATTAGGCTATATTGGGTTTTAGAGTCATGGCAAGAGCAAAGCTATGATGTAGGGCAAAAATCATCAATGGAACATCCTGTTTTGAAGACGTCGGGTGCACAGAGTTGAGAGAGAATTATTTCACAGACATATAAAGTAGACTTTATGCATCTCAACATCTACAAAGACAAAGAAAAGGTAATCTAAAAATTAATGACTATTCCATCTGTGTTATAAGCAGAGACAGAGGGAGAAGGCAGCGTGTGTGATGAGGGCCTGAATGGAAATGAAACACCTGGGTTCAACCTTGAGAGCGACTGTTTACACTCCCAGTCCCCAGGTGCTGGAAGTGACTGAGAGTCGTGGAAAAACCGTCAGTGGGTCTGTGAGTGAGAACAAGTGTGTGTGTATAGACATTGTGTATATGATGGGATGGGACCCAGGGGGGAAGCGGTGCCACGTCAAGGTGACCGTCGAGTGAAAAAGGAAGAAGGAGAGGCCACCTGCTTGCTAGCGATAGCAAAATGAGGGTGACAGCCATCCACCTGTCTAAGAATACTCTCATTTCAGACCCCATCTGCCCACCCCCCTATGGGATACCTCCTCCCAAGGGGTACGCATGACCCTCGCTGTGTTTCCACTCTTTCGGCCTCCTGTTCACTGCCCCTGAACTTGAAGAAAATGGCCACTGCTCACCTGATCAGAAGCCATCCCGGTTTGCTGTAACACGACATTGCACAAAAGTGGCTTTGAGTAGTTTTATTCTGCTTCTTCTCTTCTTCTTTCAAAGTGACATAGCCTGCAGACCTTACTTGTAAGAATGGGTAATAAGTCATCTGGCTTGACTAAGTCATCACACATGGCCAACAGGGAAGGTTTTTATTTGTCCTCTTTTTTCTTCCTCCCTGATGTTCTCCAAACTGAAAACTCATCATTGTGTTCTGTAGCACAGATAATAGTTGGCTAACAGCAGAGCAATTTGGCAAGTCAAACAATGGCCACATATAGACCACTGTCTATTTTTCTTTTTTCTTTCTGCTCTCGCTCCCTCTGTGCATGCAGGTGCCTATGTTTCTTACATTGGAGTGTGGAAAAACACACACAATCAGATTCCTTCAGGGGCTAATCCACCCTGCGGATGAATCGCTTTCTTCGAGGATGACTGTCTGACTGAAGTCAGGGGCCATTGTGCGACTCCCAGGGCTTCTGACTCATGGTCTGGACCTGGAGCTGTGTTTGCACTTTCTCAATAGGTTTCAACCACATAACTGAGTAGGGTCTACGTGGAAAAGACCCAGCAGACTTCTGACATGTCTTATGATCTCCCCCAGTCCCTAAGGGCTAAAAAAAATCCTGCTATACTTTTTGTTCTCATGGCTGAGAAAAATATGTTCATGAAAACTAACTCTCAATGACAGAATAGAGAAAAGGAGGGACTTGACAGATGAAGAGAAAAAGAATTTTGAGCATATATTAAATGCAGTCGGGAAAATTCAAGTCAGCCAAGAAAAATATTAAATACACAATGAATGCTATGGTGCAAAATAAGACAGCCATTGCAAGGAAGATGTAATTTTCAGAAGGTTTATAATTCTGCTATCTCTTTCTCTCTCATCTCAGGCTGTTAGATCTTTTTGCATGTTCTGCTTGGGCGGGTAATGATTTATGTGTTACACAATCTTAGATCGTCTTGGCCACTTCGTCAGAAAATAATGCATTATAACACATATTCTTGGTGGCTGTCAGAAGTTGAAACAGAAACTCTTTTGGCAGCAAGGTGCTGTGTTGCAGAATCTACTTTTTCCACTCAACAGATGTAGATCATCAGTCTGTTTATAGATATGCCAACAAATTAGTTGTTGAAAGCAATCTGTTGATTTTCAGCTTGATTAGCTGTGACCAGTGATGAATGGGTTGGAAACCTGGTATGAATCTTTGTTGCTGAGCGGAGAAAAGTAGTTTGCTATTTAGGAATCTAAATTCTTTACAAATCAATGAGTTTTAAACTCACTTGATGCAGGGACCTCAGGTGGTACTTGGAATACCCTCTGCAAAAATAAATTAACTATATCCAAAATGAATAGCAAACAAAAAGACTACAATGTAAAACAAATAAGCCAAAACAGCAGATGTGTAGTTAAAGCAGCTGGATGTCGGCTTCACACAGTTGCTACTCAAACGGAAAGTGTATTCAAGAATATTTCAAGGTACAAACTGAGATAGACAATAATTAACAGAGAAATACCAATGAAATCAGCGTTCTGTTTACTTCTGAAGCCAGAACTCAGATCGGAAAATATCATTAATTCCACCTTAACTTTGTTCTACTTGTAATTTGGAAAACCAGTAGGATTTGAAAATTTGTTCATTCGCCAAACAGGAGAATTACTTTTGGTACTACAAGCTTAAGGTAATAGAAAAGTGTGAACATTTGTTAGTAAACACCTGAATATTTAACTTTATGTTTTGATTTGAAGTAAACTCATTTTTATGTGACTGGTCTTCTTTCTTTTTGCTCTTCCTCAATTCCCTTAATTTGATAGAGTTAAAAGCCACACAGAAAAACTATATTGGCTGCTGTTGTCATATAATTTTGTTTTATACTTCTTACAACTGAAACTGAATTAGCCAAAATTTGTGTCTGCATTTCATAACCCAGATGTAAAATCAACCACAAAATGTCTAAACCTGATGATGTGATTCTTTTAGAGCCACAAGATGATTTTTATTAGATTCACATGTGATGTTGATCTGATCCCAAAACGTCCTGGTGTGCAAAAGGATCAAGGATCTAGTCCTACTTAACAGTAGGTCAAAGTTATTGTTAAATTTAAATGAGAGAAAAGGAAAGAGTATGAAAATGCTTCTTTTTTTTTTTTTGCACTACACCAATGACCAAGTCTCTGTGGGTTTATGTGTTGTCGTTACAGTCAATATTAGTAGCCTGAAACTGATAGAAGAAGCAGAACAGTATACATGGCTCTCCAACTTTTCCATTGCTTGTGGTGACAATTAAGTTGCTTGAATGGGTGCATGAAGCATCAACAGAAAGCAGAAAAACAGATAATCACGCAAAAAACCATCATCTTTCTGCATTATGCTTGAGGTAATTAGCATGTCTCCGCCATTAAACCTGCCAGGAGACAGACTTCTATACTGATATACAAGTACACACATTTACATTCTTGCAGATGCACAAGCACTTACTGGAACAAAACATCAAAATGCATATAACCCTGTATAGATGATAGCTATTAGAATAGATCTGTGTCTCACTGCAGGCCCATTCCTGTGAGCTATCACAAATCCAAGTGAACAGGGACACATTTCTGGGGATTCCTAGGATAACACATGGAGAATTGTATTTCAAATCCAAGCGCTGTTAGAGACCCAAAAGACTTCTTTATAGTGCAACAAATGATTACTGCTGTGCACTTTGATCAAAATGTTGCTTCAAACTTGTGCAGGACCTCATGGGGAATCTGAAACAGTTGCCACTCCTGTGATGAGTTTATGCTGCTGCTCAATTCTCCTATAATCATTTGCTGATCTTCACTGGTGATTTAAAAATACACTTCTCATTAATCTTTGCTTATCACAAAAGCTAAATTGTCTCCCACAGAAATTGCATTAGTGCGTGTTTTGGCCAAAGGCAAGAGACAGCAATAGATAGTAACAGAGTTTGCAATAGGAAGGCAGGGGAGCATGGGCAAGGAAAGGGACACTGACAAACTGAACATAAAATAATGTGTAAATAAAGAGCAGAAGAAGATGGAGAAAACAGGGAGAAAAATGGAGTCTAAATAGAAGGAAGGTATAATGCCGAGAGAGAATGAGGTAGAGAAAGAAAGAGAGGGATGAAGAGGAAAATGGGAAGGTTGGTCTCATTATTAGAAGACCTTTTCTCTCCCTCCAGGCTTAGGTGACCCCAGTTCTTTACCCTTCTGCCTTTTCACACCACTAATCATTAGGTTTTAATCACCAGGATATTGTTCCCCTTTGTCCCTACCCCTTTCTCCCCTTCTTCCCTCCATGTCCTACTCTGCGCCCTAGCCTTTGCCAAGGTCCAGCTAATTTTATTCTAATTGGCTGTGTAGCCAGGAACAGGTCTACTCTGCTGACTGTCCCCATCCATCCACTCGTCCATCCATACATCATGTTCCTCTGACTGTCTTCTCTGTTCTTCCTGTCTGTCCTCTTCTCTCCTGCTGCCATCACATCTTCACACCTGTGCTTGTTTCTCCATCTCCTCTCTGCCTCTTCTTTCATTTCACCTCTAATTTTTCTTCTTAGCCATATGCTGCCACTACACCCCCCCATCTGTCTTTAATGTCGCTTACTGACATCGCAGTTGTGCAGCCGTTTTCCAATTTCTATTCTTCCTCGCTCTCTTTCTCTGCCGTTGACCTTACATTCCGCCAGACAAAACAAATAGCCTTGATGTTGTCTGCCAACAAAAAGCTTAGTGTGACTGCCTTGATCCGCACACAATGGCATGAAAGAAAAGTGAAGCTGTTCAATTAGGTAAAGCTGAGGGCGGAAGTCCTACTTTCCTTTTATGAGGGAGCGAGCAGATGACGGTAGAAAATAAATGAGAGAGTACCATGAGCAACAAAGTACAAGGAGATGAAATGCCTGTTGGCAAATAGGTACAAAGAATCGAGACCTGGGATCTAAGCGTCTTTTTTTTTTATTTTCTCTGCGACTACAAAACATACTTTTAGACTAAAAACTGTTGCTACTGTCATATAAAAAATATTTTAGGAAGGTATAAATATAACCCAGTAAAATTATTTAAATCCAAATCAAGCAGACTAGTTTGTAAATGTAAAGATGTGTGTTGCACTTATTTTATTGATTTTTTATTTTTTATTTTATGAATGTTACCTGCCCAAATGTTTGCATTTTAAACTAATACTAAAATCTTTAAGAAGTAGATTTTAGTACAAGACTTACTCTGTTTATTGTTGTTTCTGACTAGCTTTACTTTTAAATCTTAACTCAAAATGATTTTTTTATTGCAAAAATTACCAAAAGTTTCTTGTTGTCAGATGAAACCTTAGAAAAGGTAGAGTCAGATGAAAATCTTTCGTTACAGTCGTTCACAATAAAGAAAGAAACCCTCAACTTTTCTTTTTTCCTCTGGATCAACAGCTCCAATAAATTTTCATTACACCTGTGTGAAGCGCTTCAAATAGAGCCACAGAAGCAGAAACTAATTACTTTCTAATTTATTGACTAATGGCCACAGCCCTGGGAGACAGCTGCAATTGTTCTAACAGTCCTGCTGCTCCGACTGCACTCAGGTCCACTTTAGATTCATAACCGAAATAATTTATCATTACAAGCACATTAAATTGAACCGTATAGACCATAACAGTGGTAATTTATATCATTTTGTTGTTAGGGATGGGTTTTTTTGTCCCTTGTCTTGAAAGGATGCAACCTAGGCAACTGGACTGTCGCAAGCGGATGATACTGGTTTCAGGTTTACTTTATGCTTCAAAGATTGCTTTGTTTGGTGCCTCATTATCAAACTGTAAACCCTTAAAGAAAACAGGATTGATTTTTTTTTCTTTGCTGGAGTGTTATCTGTGAAAAACATGACTAAATTTAAGTATGTTCAAAACAACTTAATAGACACATTTAAGGTTCCAGATTTCCTTTTTTAGCCGGGCATTTTTTGTGCTGATAACAGATGCATTTCCTGTAAGTGCCCTATCCCTTCCTTGGTGGGAAAAATGGCTTCCAGGATGGTAATGTCCCCATCATCAAAACTCAAATGGTCACCTAGTGGTTTGAACAGTGTGATAACAACATTAGCCATGTGTCAAGCATTTCTTAATCACTATAATGGATGCCATTTGTGCATTTATGGGATATTCTGTAGCTACTTTGAGATGGCATTTTCCATTGGTGTCATTAACGTAGAATGTCCATATGATCATGCAAATTCATTATGTAAGCACTGATTAGCACTGACCTTGCCCTCTAGGAGGTGAATAGTTTGAAACAATAACAATAAATCCCCGATACCGTATGTAGTGTGCATTTAGATTTGTGTAGCATGCAAAAGCTTGAGAATATCAGGGGTAACAGTAAGATGAGTCCACACTTTCATGAACATATGGGATTTGTCAAAAGACTATCGGGAACTGTCAACCAAATCCAAAACATTGTTCACCAGAGATAGAGGCAGATGGATGTTTTCCTGCTTTTAATGAGGAAAAAAAATTGCTACAGCATAGAAACTAAAAAAGTTTAATTTCAAGTGTAAGTGCACAATTATTGTTGATACACTCACACAAGAACTGTGGATTTTTTCAGCTCTTAATTCTGCTTTTCTGAATCAGACCTGGCAGTTCATGTATTGCAGATTTCTGATTGTAGTCTTTCTAGTCTTTTCAGATGATGAATTAGACATTAGTTTGCTTCAGACTTTTCCACAACATGTTTCTTGGTCCTCACGATGCTCTTTGGTTAGCAATATTTTCTGAAAAACCTTGAAGGCCTCCAACAAACAACTGCAATAATTAAAATAAATACAATGGACTGCGTTGATTATCTGATGTCCAAAAAGAATCAGTTGCTATTAGCTTGTACTTAGACAGGACTATTTACAAACAGACACAACGCTTTTCACATTTTATTCAGAAAAAGCGTTGAAAACTTTCCTTTCATTTTCTGTTTGTTGGACAGGGTTTGTCAAATAAAATACAATCAGGTCTGTGGTTGTAATGTGGCAAAATGAGGAAAAGTACAAAAGGCATGAGAAATTTTGTTCTTAAAATGGTTGTGGGTAAATCTTGCACATTGTCAGGAAGTGTGCAGGTGGATGTTTAGAAGTGATTTCAGTTTTAAAATGTTAAGTGGAATATTATTGACTTTTTAACATGAGGTCAATTTTACCTATTAAGCACTGGGAAATATCTGGATGATATCAACACATTTCACATAAGAGCTCTCTTCAAAATGAATTATTAAAACAAATCACCACTACACATTCAAAGAATTCATGACAATATGCTTGTTTATTGTTGGAATCCATTTATATATATATTTTTTACATATTTTTTCCAAACAAGAAACATCCCCAAGGATCGGGGTAAAGTCCTAGGAAAATGTGAATCCATGAATTCCAAATTCTCACAGCACCGATAAACCATTCCAACTATTTTGATAATTCCTGCAGTTGCATTGTGTTTGTTTAGTTTTGGAAATGACAGTGGTGTGGCCCAGTGGGAGGGCCTGAACGCTGGCAGCCCGTCTCTATGGGAGGCAACCTTCACTGACAAGACACCCCTCGATTCAAAACATAAAATCTCAAATTTACATTTTCACCAGTGTTTCAACCTTAAAAAACCCAATGTATCTACTGAAACTAAGAAAATGGGTTTCCACCTGCGTCAGTACTGACTGAGGTGACATTTTTAACATTCCTGTTTATTGTGCTCATCTAATCTTAGGTTTTGAGAGTTAAATGGAAAGTTTAGTATATAGGTTTCAGCATGCAATTAAACCATTATGAATGCTTATTGACAAATATTACTTAAGCTGATAATAGGAATATGCAATATTCATCAAAAGCTGCTTAATGAATCTCCACCTTTGCTTTATTTGACTCCCATTTACGTCCACGATCACAATCAGAAACACACAGACTGAACAACGCAAATGCCACTTTGCTTCTTTCTTTCTGTTCTCTTCTACAGACATTAAAGCTTTTTACCGTATGATCAATAATATTCAGCTGGCCACAAAAACAGAGAAGATGGTGTGATTGGAGGGCATCTCCTGGGACGGACAATAAGGACACAGAATAAAGCTGAGACCAGAAACACACAAACAGCCAGCACACGCAACACATATACCCAACCTGTCCTAAATTTCCGAGCCCCGCATTTACGTCAGACTCCTGTTTAAGACACAAGGCACTTAATGGAGCACATCCAAAGCACGGCTTCTGTTTTTTTTTTTTTTTTCAAACTTGTGTGTAAGTGCATGTATGTGCTATTTAATGCTGCTATGTTGGGCTGGTACAGTGTAGGCTGGAGAAAGAAAAAAATAGGCAAATATAGGAACAGATACGTGCATACATATCTATACAGATAAGTGGCAAACACGGTGAAGCTTAAAGTGTGGAAAAATGAAGGTGGAAATGAATGACATCCCAAAAGGACATACTCTCCACACCTATATGAAATGCATCAGCAGCAGGACTAAGAATTCAGTGAATAAGAGGTTTTTTTGGCATATGAGATAGGGAGTGAAATCAATTTCAGGGCCAAGTATGGTACCAAGGTCGTGCAGAAGGACAAAGCTCTGTTGATCTGTTCATATCAATTTGCTCCCTCCTGAAGACAGAGAATGCAGCATGCAGTGCTGCATCTTTAAGAAATATCACCCAGATAACGGTGCCATAAAACACATAATTTTACAGTCAAACCATCTCAGTCTCCAATGCACTTGGAGCGGAAGCCATTTTCAAGCAACATAAAGTTTAACATGGCGCTACATCTGCCGAACCGCTAGCTTTCACACTACATGGGACTGGGCAATTTAATTAGGGGACATGGGATAGCATTAAGTGGGATTAGGCGAAGGCCCATCCTCTCTATTTGGACCCGAACTCTCAGGAACTTGAGATCATTTCTGCAGTGAACACTGAATTATTTTACCCTGTGAAAACAGTGGCAATGTTTGTAAAATATGTATAATTTAAACTTTTGCAGATCATAACCACGACACACAGTTCTTGGGTAGATGTAAAGTGTTTAGCAAAATTATTTGTACTCCCTTTCAGTGACTATTTACATTCTGCGCTTTTAAATGTAAAAACGTGTAGAATGTGTTGAGCACCTTTTATAGAACCATTTTGCTGCAATTTACAACTGCAAATCTATTGAGGTATGTCTTTACCAGTTCTGCACATCTAATGACTGAATGTTCCACCCATTTCTCTTAAATTACAGTAGTTCAGGTTCAGGCAGATTGGATGGAAAGTGAACAATTTTCAAGTCTCGGGTCGAATTCTCAACTGAATATAGGTCTGGACTTGGTCATGGTAATGTTCATAGGTATGTTTTAAACTATTCCACTGTAGCTTTGTCAGCATTTTTATAGATGCTACCTCATGTAACTTTATTGCATTCTTCATTAAGTCTGTCAAGAATGACTTTGTTCTTGCCACACTTCCATAACTGCACAACTGGTAGCTGTCATTGTGACAGAATCTCCTACTTAAGTTGTGGATCTCAGGATTTCCTCCAGAGCAGGGCCTCTTGGCTGTTTATTTTATTAATTATTGGATGATCTGCCAGTTGAGCCATATTTTTTTAGATGATGGATTGGGTAGTGATTAGTTATTGGACTTAAAGGGCTAAATACATGTACACAACACCCTTTTCAAATTATGGTTAGTAATGTGTTGGCCTACCAAATACAATGAAGGATGAGAATTATTTTGCTGATGCTTTTCAAATGTCCCTGAACAATATGCATGCTTCAAGTAAATTCTGTACAGCCATGATTTCCAAAGACATGAATATGTACCTTATCACTCCATGCAAAATACTACAAAATCTTAGATCCATCTGTCTAGCCTGCACTGTACATTAAAATTAAATTGAACCTTAATGACAAGGTGCAACTTTTAAGAAATGTCTGTTGAGATCAAAAGTACAGTTTGACTTATGAGTGAATTGTGATTAGTCTGCAGAGTAGACGTTGAACAACGAGCTTTCTCTTACAAAGTCAAGAAAAAAAACATGTCTTTTAAGGTTTGCCTGATGTCTAACGGAGTCTCCCTCCACTGAGCATTACAACTACCTGAGAGAGAGAGAGAAAATAAATCATTATCGCACCCTAATTCAGAACAGTATAGATTACAAATTGTCTGGGGGGAAAAGTTTGATTTTTACCCTGACCACCTAAGAGCTAATTCCCAATATAAATTTAATGGATCAATGGCAATGAAGGATTCTGGGGGACCGTAAGACTTTCAATAGTGAATTACCATGAACAACTGGGATTAGAGAGCTGTGTGCAGTCATACAATAGAAGAAAGATCTATACTGGACTCAGAACAACATTTTAGTGCTTTAAACCTTTTGTGCTTCTTGGAATAATGTAGTATGATCAAACGCATCAAGAAAAATAAATGGCTTTATATAAATGTCCCACTGTGAAGTTTGAATCGCAACACAAACTCTCAAAGCCTGCACAGACAAACATGAGATGTTGGCTTTTAGGTGAGAAGGGAATAGCCAGACGAAGGCAAAGGCAAAACTTCAATTAAACCATAATGTGAATCAATTTGTTTGCCTTAATTACTTTGTTAATTTGTTGAAGCATCGACTTCAAACATTCCTGCGTCATAGTTTCAGCTGTGATAATGGAGCCGTGCAGACAGGGAGGGGCACTTGCTTGGGTTGAGTGCTTTTTAAATGGCTCACCCTCTGCTTCTAAACAAAGTGCTCAGTGTGTCTTCACACCCATCTTTGAGTCTGTTTTAGCGGGGTGTGTCAGTAATGAGGCCCTCCTGTAGTGTTGCGCTCCGCTCCTCTGTTGGTGCAGAAAAGCACACCCCCGCCATGCCCTGACATTCTGACAGATAGAAGCCGTGGAAAGCATATGGCCAACATGACGATGCCCCCCTACGTCCTCCAAACTGTCGTAGGGCTCAAGCATAATGAGCGCTAGAAAGATGGGACCAGGTCCTACGCATGGACGACATTAGTCATCTCATTTTTCCACACATCCCACAAATCAGTGAGAAAAAAGAAAATAACCCTTACCTCGTGTAAAAGTGGCGAGATGGCATAAGTTTGCGACTTCATACACACAAAAAAAAACAAGTCTCCCAGAAAGTGTACTTTCAAATTACAAAGACTTGATTGAGCAAAATGAGTTTTTCAGATACATTTTAAATTTAAGAATAATAAAATCTAATGTTCAACCAATTTAGTTGGTGAACTTACCTATATGGTCTGGGTGGCAACAGGATTGACTGTAATATCCTATAGCAGAGGTACTGCGTTATTCATAACTTATGCAAATTTGATGCAAGTCACACAAGAAAAACAAGGTTAAATAGATTACAAGTGTACTTTCTCTTGTATGTTGTATAAGTAATGTTATCTTCTCAACAGAAATGTCTTGTGTTTAGTAGAATAACTTGAGTGAACATCACAGTATGATGTTGACACAACTTACCAGTGCAATATCAACAATAACCTGTTTGATTTTCAGTGGAATAAATGCATTTAACCTAAACTTACAGAAAATATGGCGTTAAAAAGTCAAAAAGCTTTTTAGTCCTTTTACCTCAATAGCTGAATAATAAGAAGCAGCTCTTGTACTGCTTAAAGTCCTCTTCTGATTAACTGAACAGTCCTTTTTAACTACATTTATATTAGTTTTGACTATTTTTGAAGCTCTTATGATTCCATTTCACTTGACACATTTCAAACACGTGTTTAAGCTTTTAATCACTTTTCAAGCATGCCCTCTTTGCTCTGACAGCTTGATTCAAAATCCAAAGTGATTAACCTCCAGGACATCTAACTGTCCAAATTCCCAAAGAGACCAGAACAGCGTGTCGTCTCAAAGTAGCCCGTGGCACACAGAACCCCTACTGGAACAAAAAAAGGCCATTTGCAAAAACATAAAATATTTAGAAATATCTTTTTCATCTTTATAATTCAATGGAAAGGTGTAAGAAGTGCCTCAGACAGAAATAATAAAGTGTTGATAAGTTATGAAACTGATTTAGTTTCTGATAATCCATGAGATGGAGGCGTTTATAGATGATAAGGTAATTTAAAGTAGATGGTATTCACTTCATTTGCCAGACTGTCATACAACGATCATAGGTATTTTTTGGACACAGTTAATAACATGAAACAAATGGCTGTTGGCCAATCCAATCACCTACAAAACCAGAATAAAGTCAAGTGATAGACAGTCAGGTTAAAAACAGTCACAGAGAAATTATGGTCCAAAGGGGAATGAGAGACAGTTTGTTTGGTCAGAAAATGGCTGTTCTTCCTGCCAAGTGTCAGAGCTGTTAGCCTCTAGAAGCTGAGGTCTGTAGTGACTAGACGTGATTTTAGATAAGGCGCCCATTGAGCTGTGCCCTCGACATGGACTCCCTCTGGCCCAGATTCCACTGCCAGTTTCATTCCCCTTCTCTATCTGTTCCGTTATCCCACAATGTCTAGACACCTCCCAGCATGCACTGCTCTAACCCAGCCAACTGGGGTCTCTCTCTCAGCTTTTCTGGCCTCTTTCTACTCAACACAGCGTCACAAAAGCCATCGGAAAAGTACAGAACAATGTCTTTCTCTTTCATTCCAGGCTTTCACTGGAAGATTTAGAAAAGGCTGCTCAGCATTTGTTTAGGTCCTTCTCTAACAGCGACTCTATTATCTAAATGCAAGTCTTAGGAAAAACTAACACGCAGTCTCAAGCCTTGACTGAAAGTGTGTGGCATGCACTTTCTAACAAATAAAAGCAAGTGGAAATCTCAGAAAGCATTTATTTTAGCATAAATTACTGTATACCAGAATATTTTAAATTAGCAAATTATCAAACAGATTCCTACTTAATACACAGGTTCTATGGCTAAGGTTGAAAGTTGCAGAAATGTTCTGTACATTAACCCCGTTCCCCAAAGATAGAAGGGTGGATGCTACAGATTAATATCAAGCTAATGGAATATCCTTTAACCTCGCTGCAGTAGAAAGCAGGGGTTGCAATGAATTACCTACCCTACACACAAAGCCAGAGCTTCACAATTATGACTGATCTCTATTAAATTACACGGATTGAATCAGAGATCCTTAATTAGGCCCCAATAAAAGTGTCATGTGGCTTTTGAAACCTCTGAGCATGCCGTGATTGGATAAAAATGTGAAAACATACTAAATGAAATTGGTTTACCGCTGAGCCTGCACCCCATGACTCTTGAGTGGAGCTGCAAAGCAGGGGGAAATAAAGTGAGGAAAAATAAGTAAGAGAGAAAGAGAGAGAAAGGGGAGAGACGCAAATGCAGAGAAAGAGCGAGAGGGGAGTCTCAGAGCGAGTCACACCTCTTTGCCTCAGAAAAGCTCTTAAATTCCATGTGTGACCTGGGGGAGAGAGCTCTAAAGAGACAGCCTAAGACGCTGTGATACAGAATCTGACTGTTGCTGTGAGCTAATACAGTCTCCATAAGCCTAACTAAAAGTACTGCCAAAGGTGTGGCACAAATATCCAGCGGTGAAGGAAAAGCTCAGTATATGCTTAAATCTTGTGTGCATGCAAAACACATATTGATGCATAAAACACGTAACTGCACTGAATCTTGAAGGAGCATCCATGGTGATGATGTGAGGCTATTAGAAATAATATTTCTTTGATTTCTGCTAAATCAGTTCTACGGGCTGCTTCAGACAGAGAAAGGTGACAAAATTTCCATGAAAATAGAATGTTGATCAGGTGAAAGTTGATCAGAATAGATTATTAATTTTGTACTTCTAAAAGCAAAATCATGTCTATGGTTTGGGACCAGCCATGCAGGGAACATGACAAGAGTGCACTATGGTCAGGTGAGGCAGAAATTAAACTTTTTAGTCCACATGTAAAATGCTATATGTGTCAGAAAATTGACTCCCTGAACATATCCACAGTGAAACATGGTGGTAGCAGCATCATGCTGCGGGGATGCTGTTCCTCAGAATGAACAGAAAAATCACTCAGAGTTGATGGTAAGATGATGATAATGATGGAAAAAAAGGCTGGGAAAGATTTGAGACCTAAATATACAGCTTCAGTGGAGTGAATGAATCAATGCATCATGTGTTAGAATGACCCAAAGTTCAGACCTAAGTGGAAATGAGAATTGTAGAAAGAGTCAATCCAGATGTTACCTCAATGTTGATGCAAGGAGAAATGTGCACAAATCTAAGTCTCCAGATGTACAAAGCAGGTAAAGAAAAACTATTTCCACTGTACAAATCCATACCTTTTAAATTTTTACAAAAGAATGTGAAATCCTGTTTTAATTTCCTTCTATTTTTCAGAATCATTCGCTCGATTGTGTTAGCCTATTTCGTAAAATAAAAGATATTCAAGTTTGTGGTTGAAACCTGATAAAATAGGCAAAAATATAAGAGGTATAAATACTTTTGCAAGGCACGGAACACCACAGCTTTCTCTGCTCACTATCTCCAGTAAGATCCTGTCTCCTTCTCAGAGGACCGTCTTTTTTATGATGTAGGACTTGCTTCTGAGGAAGTAACACACTGTCCTGGTGAAGATGCTGTTCCCCACTCAGAAGACATCCTTGTCTGTCACACATGCAGACGCTGCACTGATGCAAACTCTGTGTGGCACACAGAGTGCAACCCTCTCCATTCCTTCAAAGCGCACCTTCGGTTTTCTCAGCTTACTGTGACCTCCCCCTCAGGGTTCTTTTGGGCCCGGGTTGCCTTTGAAGGCCAGGAGTGTAAGATGAGGTGGAAGAATGACTTTGCGGTCCTGCTGTCTTTTCCTAGTCGAGGAGGGACAGAGAAGCTGTGTGCATCTCCAACATCAAACAGCATAAACCTAAACTTAGCCAGCTTAAGCTCATAAACTACTGCCTGGTTGGTAGAGTTCCCCGTTTTAAATATCAACAGGTGTTCCCTCATCATCCATTCAAAACAATTGATACATATAAAAAGGGCATTACAAAAATCTAAAAAATTCTTAAGACACAATGAACAAAATCACTGCAGATAGCCATTTTTCATTTTTTGTACATTAAGGCAAATACATCTGAGACTCTGTTGTTTCTAAAAACTGGAACAAAATGTTTTCCTGCTCCCCTGGACCCACGCATTGCCTAATGTCAGGATGGCCAAAAGCTTTTAAGTGCTTTAAACCCCTGATAACCCAAATGCTTGGTCTCCCTCCTGTGAGCCCTGTGTTTGTCATAAAAAAATGAAATCCACAGAAATAACAGCAAAGATGGGGGACTTTCCGACATTTTGGTTGCTGGGGATTTGACATCTATAAAGGCATTAACGAGGCAACCGAGAGCAAAGAGGCTCCAAGGATGTGTTACATGATGACATGGAAAAGGAAAAAAATAAATAAATAAAAAAATAAAAAATACGAGGGGGAAGTGTAAGGCTGCAGTCACATAGTGGAGTACAGCACACACTGGGCTTACTTTTTTGCCCTCCCATCGTCTTGCACATTTGCCGCTTATGTTGTTTATTATGTTTTCTTATTTTTTGAGAACATGGAATCTGGAAGAAAAAAAAATGCAGATCTGCTGCCACAATATGAAGTGCACAAACAAAAAACAGCCCCCAACCACCTTCCCACTCGCCACTAATCCTCTCATGCCCTAATTGTGGGTGCAGTCACCCCTGATTCACTTCTTCGGGGAGGGAAAAAGAAAAAGAGTTAAAGCTCCAGCCGAAAACAGACCTCCCTGTCTCTCTTTCAATATGATTCCTCGCCAGAGGACACCAGAACAGTAGGTGGTACTCTCTCTCCATTTCATTTCACTTTTATCTCACTTCCCCTTTGCCTCTCCATCTTCTTGTCATTTCAAGCACTCCTTTTTTTCCCCTCTTCTTCTCCAACTGTAAATCGCCTAAGGTGATTATGAATTGTGATGGCGGTGGGTGGAAAAGGCGAACCCCGTTCTTTGTTTCTTTAAAATAGGTTTAACATACTATCACCGAGTACTGAGAACCCGTGTTACACTTTTAGCATTCATTTGGCAGGACAACAAAACTGCGCTGTGATCAATGTGGTGATGTAATGAAAACAGAGGATGTGGTCAGCTGACTTGCTGCTGGGATAATTTTACTATTACTGCTCATTTTTAACTTTCTGAAAACCCCAGAATCGCAATCACCTTAAACTCATCTATTCAAAGAAAGAAGAGTTTCATTACTGCCTTTTTTTGTGCCTGAGCTCATTTAAGACATCAGAAGGAATTCCTAGAAAGCTGCCTTTGACTGGAGTCTCTGTTTTGTCTGAACATTGCAGCCTCTGTTGAGAGACTCTGTTGGAAACAAAGGGATGCAAACAGTCACAGCATCCCTCTGTTTTCCTTTCTGTCTCTTTTTCAACTGGTATGTCTCATTACTGTGTTGTATTTTTTGCAGGATTAAAAAGTAAGGTGCATATTATAGGAGATTATTCAGTTTATTTTAAATACTCGGGTGTCAAAGCTTTATACTCTGATGACATTAAAAGCAGCAAAGCCCAGACCAATGGATTCTGCTCACTGGAACACTTTTATTTTGCCCATTAAAGAGTGTCAACAGAACTGTGTCATTGGCCTCTTATTTGAAGACACTTCCAACCTACTCTGAAAGTACATAAAACAGAAACCCCACAGAGAGAGCTCTTTCCACTTTGAGAGGGCTAATTTAAAGGAATATTCCTGACTAGTTTAAAGTCTGGCTAGAGCTAGGTGTAGAAATAATTAGACATATTTATATGGAGGTACTGTTAAGGCACTGTTTAAGATATGAAATCATTTTACATTTCACTTCTTATTTTGCATTAAGAATAAACTTATTTAGCAGAATAACAACTATGACCACACAGTAAACGTAAAGAAAATATTCAGATTGAAATGAAATATTGAACACAGAGTACGGAGTATGTCTTTCATAGTTGAAAGTAAAAAAAACATAAAACAAAAACTTCATCACCCTTTGTTACCTTCATCTGAGAATAGAGCAACAATATTCCATTTGTAGAAGTCTTTAAAAAAAACTTTAATGAAGAGAATTCTGTCAATCTTAATTATGATATTTCTTTTAAAAAGATATTGAACGGAGATATATATTTTTCCTATTTCTACCTCTTTCTGAAAAAGACATAAATATTAATTAATCCAATCAGCAATGATTCTCACCTTTCCAACTGTGCACTCCTCTCAAATGTGCATGACAAAAAAGATTTGAATAATTCATCAATTGTCTTATATGTGAATTGATTAATTCACTTATGCAAAATTAATACATAGCTATCTTGCATATCTCGCCAGCACCATCCTCTCCCATCTTTAATGAAGCAGTTAAAGTAGTATGGGCCTTGCCTTGAGTAAAGAACTCAGTGAGGAAGAGGGCGGAGGTGTGCTAGCCCAAAGTATCAATCTGATACATTTATAATGACGATGTTTCATCAGAAACAACTGTCTATCTTAAGACATTAAGGTAAGAAGTTCTCCTGAAACAGCTCTAAGATGTTTCTAGGAACTTAATCACAAAGAAATTTTAAAAAAGAAAAAAAAAGTTAAAAAGTAAAGCAAGTTTATTTCATTTATACAATACCATTCATACATCAAGAAATTCACAGTGCTTTTACAGGGAAAAAAATTAACATATTAACTAAATAGTTTAAAACAAAGACTACACTGGAGGAATAAAGGTCAAATGTAATCACAATAAAAGAAAGAAACATTAAATACAACTGTAAAGCAACAAATAGCAAATATTTTATGGAAAGTCACTGATTAAATAACCAAGGTCTCGTGTAGTTCTTGTGGTGGGAACACTAAATGAACAGATCAAGGTTTGCCGTTTTATCCTCATTGTCGCCGAATGTTGATTATATTTTAACTGTATGTTTGGGATCAAAAACATTAACTGTTGCCTTTTTTCTCCATAAGGCTGACAGATAATCTGACCCATGTACTCGCTGACTATATGGAGAAATATAAAAAAGGTTGTATTACTCTATAAACCGTTCTAGGGGGAGCAAGAGATATTGAATAAAAACAGATCGAGAAATGAGTCTTGAGAAACCCCACATGTAATCCTCAGATTTATTACCAAGTAAAAACTACGTAATCCTAGTTTTCTAAATAAGAGCTCTACCAATTAATAGACAATTTAATCTATTTCCAGTGCATCAATAAATAAAAGCCAGGCTTAGCGTTAAAATGACAACAAATGATAAAAGTAAGCTAGATTGATAAAAGTAAAGTGTAGCTGCAGATAAGGTCTGTGAACAGTAACGCTTCTCACTACATAAGGCCTTGATGAAGAAGATGAACCCGAGCCAGGTTTCTGCACTTGCCTTCGCTGCTTACTGATGATGAGTGCAAAGGTTCTGTCCTGCCTTTTCACATTTTTGCACTATTAATGATGCCACATGGCAACTTATCATCCAATGTACTTCCTGTACTGAGAAGCTCAGTTAGGGCGAAGAAATGGGACAGAATGTGTGCCAGTGCGTGCATGCGCTTGTGTTTGTACACTCATGTCGTGCCGGTTCTTCACTGGTGATTCACCCAGCTCTCTGGCAGGAAGCCAGGACCTATTTTCTCGTCTTTACATAACAGCAAACAATATCATTGAAACTGTGTGTCCTTTCCTTTCTCTTCCTCCTCCACCTCCTCCTTCTGTTTTTGTTCCCCTGATGCTTCCCGGTCTTCCTTACCCCATCTTCCTGTCTGTGTGGGACCTTATAAGACCTCACTACATTTTTGCTCTCTGCAGCAGCACCACAGTAACACCCATGGGATCGTGATGTGACGGGTGAGGAACAGGTGCTACCTGACCACACCCAAAGAGAGCGGTATGGTACAGCAGATTCAATAAAATGGCACAGAAAAGTGCGTAGGATGTGGACCTGTTTGTTTAACTGAAATGCCCCCTGGGGACTTCCTAAAGGCCTAGAATGCACTATCCGTTACACCATATGCCTACAGGACAGTAACCAGCTGGGCACCAGGGCATGATGGGCTGAAAATAGGGATTCAAAGGCAAAATCCTTACTGAGCTGGCCAACATACTGCCATTCGGCCCCAAGAGAGTACCGTGATGACGTGGTAAAGAATGGTACATAACAGGGTGGAGAGCAGAGGGTGGTGGAAATAGAAAATCAAGGGGAAAAGAAAGAGGGACAGCAGAAAACTTTAGTGAAACATATAAAGTTGATGAAGAACAATCTGGGAAAGGCATGTATGTCAGTGTTGTGTCAGGCTGTGTGTAGGAGAGGTGTAGGCAGAGTTTAAAGTCTGGACAGCTCAGTGACTCAGGTGTGAATAATACGCTGGGTCTACCTTGTATGAGTAAAAGGGAGCCAGGAGAAGAGACTTTGGATGGTATATGGAGCACGGGTGGTTGGTATGTATGTCTCTAGGAGGCAGATCAGCTGTGTCTATGGCCGGCTCCACGACAGCCAGGCTGCACGCTGCTCACCGGTGCAGAAGCTCTAATTGAATTAAGTCTTTATTATCAGGCTGCAGAGGCAGCACTTCTTCCCATCTCTGCCCGCTTGGCTGACACTTTCTCCTTGAACACCTGCTTGACATCAACTTCCTCTTCTATTTATTTATCCCCTCTCTCCTGTGGCCAGTTACTGGCTACATTCCTCACTTCCATCCATGGCTTTCTCCGAGTTGGCATGCTAAACAAAAACAGGGCTATCATTATTTTTTATGCTACATTTGTTATCTGTACTTCACAAGGCTACTCAACTTAAAGGACCTGCCTTTGATAACTCTGTTACATCTCCACAGTTCTGTATTAGTTCCTACCCAAAAGCGGCCCACACTTAAAAGCAGTAATTCCTGATCCTGGGATTTATTGGAAGCTGTTTTGAGCACGAAGGGAACAAAAGCGATAAAACTGGATGATTTTCTTTGTTCTGTTGAATGGCCTCCAGTCGGCAAGCTAGCCAGTGTAGAATACAGCAGCTGGGATGTGAACTAACATATATCTAGTCCCCTGTCCATTTCCACTAGCCTCAGGCTTAGGCTGCTTCCCAGGGCTCAGATTGGGCATTACTTTAGAGGACAGACAAACATGAGGCTCTATCACGTTGGCTAGCAGTCTGAGGCTCATGAACTTGGCACAACACTAGCTGTAATCTATTAACCGCTTGCATTCTCTTCTCCAGTGCCCCCAAACCACAGGGCTTTTCTCTATCTGTCACCTAAATCCATTGCTCACCTCCAACCACCTCTATCTGCTGTTTACTCACTCTGGTTTGCTCCTTTTTCTTCCCCCCTATATGTCACCTCAATCCTTCTCCATTCCATCTCTTCCCTGTTCTTTCGCCTATTTGCGTAAAAACCGTTGTTCCCTCACTCCTTTACCCCTCCACCCCATCCATCACCATCCCTCCCATCTTCATCTCGTCTGTTCGCTTCTCTTATCGACATGTTTCCATTTTCTAAACTGCTCTCGCTCAATCAAATTCACTCTTCCTCCGTAGACCATTTTTCATTTTCTCTTTCATTCACTCTTAGCTTCATGCTGCCCGGGTTTGCCTCACTCCTGTCCACTCCGCTCTCCCCGGTGGGCTTTATTCCACACAGCCTGCAAAGACACCAGGTGGGCTTTGCTGTCCTTGTCACGGCTGTTGACTGGACGGAAGCAGCGGGGTACAGCGTCCTTCAGGGCTCGGCACTTTGGAGCAGCAAAGTGTCAGCACTCCGCTAGCTAAAGTTTTACTGAAAGAGTTTAGAGTGGAAGCAAGAGAACATGTGAAGGACAAGCAGAGGGGAGAGATGAAGGCATTGACACCAGGTCACGTTACCGAACTGTCTCTTCACGTTAACTTGACATGATGGATTTATTTCATAACTGCAGCTTGGGTCAGTGCCACTAGCCCTCCTGTCCTGAATCCACTGTAATTTTATGAAATACCTCTTCATCTATCGTGCCTTTGTTCCTCTTTGCATTGCTCCTCCTTTGTGCCATTCCATCACTGCATCTGAGCCCTGCTGCTCCTGTCCTTTCTCCCCTCTCCTCTGAAACTCTGCCAGTGAGCCAGCCAGTGCCACAATGCATTAGGACCAAACACTTCTCAGGCACATCTTACACATCAGTCTCTCCACCCTCCTATGCATACACTTGCATACACCATCAGAAAGTCCAGCACTTCTTCATACCATCTGCCAGACCGGGTGACAGAGATGCAGTTTACACATAAGGCTTGAGGGAGGTCTTATTCACAGTGGCAGAGTCACCCGAGCACTACCGCACTTATCAAAACAAAATTACATGGCTCAAACAAAGAACTTTTTTGTCAGACTGCACAAATCTTCACTTCTCATGAAATTCATGTTTTCCCCAAAGATATGACAGTAAAAAAGTACATACAAAAGTGGTCATACCACTTAAACTTTTCATATTTTGCCACAAGACGTCAATGTAATTTTAGGGATTTTATGTGCTACACCAACACAAAGCAGTGCACAATTTGAAAGCAGAAGAATCAAGATTGTATTTTTTTGTATTCAGCCCCCATTTACTATGATGCATATAATTAAACCTAGGGTAACCGACTGCCTTGAGAAGATCCCTACTTTATCAGTGTGTACTTAGATCTCATCGTAAATCCAGATGTTTAGTAAAGGCCTCACTGAGAACATCAGTGAACAAACATTATAATTACCAGTAAACACACCAGACAGGTCAGGTATAAAGATGAGGAGATGTTTTATGCATCAAAAACTTGAAAACTATTCATCATTCCTATTTTAATTAACACTTATGTATGACTTTGTGTTGGTTTATTACATAAAATCCCACAAATTTAGACTGAAGTTTGTTGTTGTAACTTAATAAAATGTGAAAAAAATTTAAGGGACATAAATACTTTTGGAAGGCTTTTTGTACGTACGCAAGAATAAAATACAATTCCCTTTCTTCTCTTATACACACATCAGATTCTGAATAAAGTCATAGCCTCTATACACAATAGCAAACAAAACAGTCATTAGTAGATTTCAGGCTCCCTTTTAGGTCTGCTTCTCGCCACTGTTGGTGTACCCGCGCCTCTGGGGTGGCGCCGCAGCTGTAGGTTTTAATAAAAGCATTGTCTTTGGAAGTTGTCTGAAGGGACTTGGTTTCATTTTGGAGGGCTGCTGCCGCTGCTGCACTTGCCGTAGATGCAAGAGGAGAGAGGGCTATTGCGCTGGGACGCGGGGGCTATGAGGTTCAGTGTCATTGTGGGACCCTCGAAGGACCGAATCTTATTGTTTGATAGTTTCAATATACAATCTGTTGGTGTGTGTGAGAGAGAGAGAGCGAAAGAGAGAGAGAAAGTGTGCATACTTCCTCCATTCATACAATGTATAAATGTGGCCAATGTAAACTTGTGTAAAACTCAAAGCACACAGCTGACACAAACCACTGCATCAGCTTTCTAATAGATTCACAGCATTTTTTTTTATATTGCAACAAGAAGTCATATCGATAAAACACACACTGTGCTTTGTGTATGTGCATCCACACAAACACACAAAGAAGTGATACAAAGCAAACTCTTTTGGTTTGAAGAGCGTTGCATTTAACCATACCCATAAAACCAACAAGAACTATTAATGCTCCACTGTTCTACCATGAAACTGCGCAGTGGTAACAGGACACTCAGTATAATGAGTTATCTCTCTACGACACACAGGTGTCCATTAGGTCTTTGGGCTGACCAGTCTGTGACACCATTCAGTCAACAGTTACTCCATCTGTCAGCATTCAAACACCTTGGAACAAGACCCTCAAGGGGACATTTATGTCATCCATGATGTACAATAACAGCCTGCTCTCAACAGGAGTGCAATGTTTCGCCCATGATGAGGTCAAATCAAATGTTAATGTCTGGATTTGGAACCACAATTCTTTGCAATCCTCCCGTTTTGCCTCTGCTCCCACAGGCACCTTCAGATGCCATCAGCAGAAGCAACATGGTCACATCTTTAAAGAGGCAAAAGGAAAGAATGAGTAAGGCTATCCAGAAACCAGCAGTAGAGGAAAAACCTAATTGTGCCTATAAGTGTGTTCCCTCCTGTGGAGCGAAGGTGCAAGGTAACGGCCATCTTAAATCACAGCCTGGCTGTGGCCTTCATTAAAGCCATAATGCCAGGCTCTCCCTTTAATGGAAATGGAAGGCAGAGAGGCTGTTGGTGTAAATTAAAGTGTAAGGCCCGAGTAGGGAAAGATTTCCCCGGCTCTGACAGGTGTAGCCTGAATTAGCTGTAGTGCTGTTCGAGCAGTCAGTGGGAGAACACTGGTATTGATTTTAAGCACTGTTGCACTTCCTATCTAAAAGGGAATGTGTATTACTAGAGCTAAGGACATCAATCACTCAGCATTCGACCACTGTCCCCTGGCATGCTTCAGATTTGAAATGATAAACAAACAGAAAGAGACCAAAACAAAAGAATAGAGCTGGTTGCATCGGTCCTGTATGGATGATGCTCGTATGCATCAGAATAAATCTCACAACAGACATCTGTGCGTGCATGCCGTTGGTCCACTTCATTTAATCTTCCTTGTGTTGACAGGATGCCATCTCTATTCAGGGCATGTCCTGCATTGTGTGTCACCTTGGTCAAACAGCTGGCGTCAGCTCCTTGAGCTCAGGCTGCGGCTCACTCCTCTGTTTATGACCTGCATGTGTCAGAGCAGTAGCATGCGTGCAGCACTAGCGGTGCAGCGATGTGCCGCTCTGTGTATGACCCCGCTGCTTATCTCTGCTTTCCATCATACCCCGCTGACCCAGTCTAGAGATGCAAGCTGGGGAAGAATTAGCCTTCTTAGCCTGTTTCTCACAGGGGTCAAACCACAAACAGACACGCAGACTTCACAGCCGCAGCGAGACGCATGCATGCGCCATGCTATTTGCAATGACAAATAATGCAGGAGCACATAACCGCAAGTTTCCTGGCTGTGACCTCTCACACACAACATAAAGCTTTTCATGTAAAAGGCTGGCAATCAATCAGATCCAATCAATCACACGCAAGATAACGTTCTTTCACGCTCTACCATCCATCACTACACCAACCCTTTCACTGACAACAAAAATAAAAACACCCGAAAACAGTTCTTCCAGTCTTTCACACTTGGAAACACACGCAAACATACACGCACACACCTACACGTACATACCATGTCATGGATTGATGGCTGTGATAAGGCACGGGATGTGTTGTCAGGTGTTTTGTTATCTCTGTAAGTGCACTCTTGGACATACTCCCTGGTGACACATCTGAGCTACCACAACACCTGGACCAAGACACGGCCAGCATGAGCCACCTGGGAATTGACCAGCAGACCCTCAGTGGTGACAGACTATAGCCAGGAGCAACTTGTGAAGAGTTTGTCTAAAAAGTCACAGCATCAAATCTCGCTCATTTTCAGCCTGTCTCATCCTGTGCTTCTAAGTGCCAGGATTTCTGACGTTTTTGATGCTCTGACAATATGAACTGCATTTCAGCTTTTTGCAATGCAAAGAGAGTACCAAAGATGAAATGTAATCCACTGCAAAGCCTTTGAATATCCACACCCTTGAAGCGTTTTTCAACATTTTGTTATGTCACAACCACAAACTTCAACCTATTTTAATAAAAAAAATAAATTGATAGATCAAAAAAATTACAAAGAAAACTAACTAGGCAATTTTACTACACAAAGTTAATTTGATCTAAAAAAAAATTACTGTAGCTCAGGTTATATATAGTAATTGGCTACTGAAAGGTGAAAGGTTTTTTTCTCATTAATTATGTTTAGTGCTGACCAGTTTGTCTGTCTCTTTCACAGAAAAACATTCCAAAGCATAATACTGCCACTGTAATGTTTTACTACTCTTTTCCACTATACACATTTCTTGTGGGTCAAAAAGTTGCTGTTTTGTGTTCTTCGTGTCCCAATGCAGGAGTTGTGAAGTGCTCTACTGTATAAATTGTTTTGAGAGATTTCCCCACTTTAGCTTTGGATCTATGCAGCTCCTCAGAGTAACCATGGGCCGTTTTCTCTTATAGCTGCTCAGTTCTTCCGTTGCCTGTCAGTTTAGGTATTGGCCATGTTGTGGTGGATTTAAAGATTTTAATAATTTTCTATAGGATGCTTAATGTTTGAGATGTTGTTTTATGGCCTAACCCTGCTTTAAAATGCTGTATTTATAATTTTTATGAATATTTGGTATTCATAATGACCACCACCAGACGGTAAGGCTGGTGGTGGTCTGGTGCATCCGGTATGAATGTGTGTGTGAATGGGTGAATGACTGAATGTAGTGTAAAGCATTTCAGGTTCCTCTGGACTTGATAAAGCGCTACACAAGTACAAGCCATTTACCAATTATTGAATGTCAAAAGCCATATATCCTTTTCCTTCCTCCTCACAATTATGGCTGACTTTGTTTTGGTCTATCACATAAAATCCAATAAAATACACTGTGGTTTGTGGTTGTAATGCCACATAATGTGAAAAAAGCTCAAGAAATATGATTACTTTTGCAAAGCACTGTATGCAGACCCACATCTGAAGATTTATAGGCTTTACGCTGAACTCCAATTAATTGATTCAGAAAGCTGGCGGTTCTCCTTGATTAGAAAAAAAGAAAAGAAAACAAAAAAAAAAGTAAGACGATACACAGCTCTTTCAGTTGGTAATTACACAAGTGAACATTTTCTAATTGCCAGTCTCTTTCTGCAGAACTCTTATCAATGGCTCTCAAACGCAGAAGGAGGAAGGACAGGGTGAGAAATGGGTCTTATGCCAATGGGCCCATGAACATTTACACATTGGCGAGAATTTTCTGAAATGCCAAAAAAGCAATCCTGGCTCTCTAAATAAATGCAAGCAAAGATTCTTATTCCAAATACATGAAGGTGTACGTTTTTAGAGAACTGTGTTGGCTATGGCAATGAAATGATTGGTTTGTCTGACATCTTGACAGTAGTCATGACAGTCCACAACGGGCCAAGGATGTGAACCCTCCTGCTGTCTGATCTTAGTAGATTAGTCAAAGCAACTCAAACAAAGAGCAATCTAGTGCTGTCAAGTATCAAAGTCATATGCATTATTAATATTCGTCCTGAATATGATAAATAAACACATTACACACTTTCCTGCCACAAACACACTGCCTAACATTAAGTTTTATGGGCTGAAGTTAACTGAAAAGCCAAGGGGGTTATTTTTTTCATCTATATGAATACATTAACGAGCTGGGTGAAGTGCAATTTCAGAAACCCCTACACATTTCCAAATATCATAGTTACTCTTGGCATTTTATTCCACATGTGGGTGTAACTTGTGACCTCGACTGCTGAGTGCTGAACGTGCCGACAGATCGAAATGTATTAACATACCACTCAAAAGCAGATGTTGTACTAATGCCTGTTATGTTAATTGGCATGCTAAAAGGCAGTTATTAGTCAGTATTAATATTCTATGATGTATTTGGAAACTGTGAACTTCTCAAAACAGCAATCAGCAGAATGTAAAATTAAACATCCCCACCCGGAACTTGAGGGCTCGTGCAACCGTCTTAAAAAGATATGTAAAATGAATTATGGTAATTTTTGTTCCTTGAATGTAATAGTTTTGAGGCTGTGAATTTAAAAAAAAGAAATGTATGTTTAAAAGAGGGCAGCAGTGTAATTGTCTTACCTTGTTTTAGGGGATGTCGTTAGCCACTCTTCATGCTTTTCAAATGTTATCAAGTAAGCTGCAATCTCCTGTGAAACAGAGAGGAGAGAAAAGGAGTAAGGCTTGAATATGTCATCTTTAATCACTGTTCTCTTGTGTTTGTAATACATTTGTGAAACTGCTTCATTGATATTCAGACAGTCTAACCAGCAGAACAAACACGGGAAAAGATGGAAACAGGGGCAGCGTCGGGGAGTTCAGGCAGGTAAGCGCACCCGGATAGAAGTAAAATGAAAGACAGAAGTGGGATGCAGCTGAGGTCAGATCATCTTTTGAGACCATCTTTGTTATGAAAGCTTTGATCAAGTTCTCCTCTGAGGACATCAAGGTGCTCTCAGAGAGATTGACATCTCTGTGTTTAAGAGCGAAGAGCTTTTAACATTTTAGGTCCGATCCTCCCCCAAATCCCTTTGATCTGCCCTTGACACTCCTCTATGGATCAATCCACTCTTTAACCTTTGAATAATAATTGCATGCAAGTCTCACAATATTGACACGCGTGCGTACTGCTACTTCAGAAAAGGCTGTAGATCCTTTGGAGTTTTTTGTGTACAAAGAGATGCTATAGACACTGAAATAATATATTTAAAAAGAAGCCTTAACTGCCACTGGCATAAATAGAGATACTTCAAACACTTTCATGTTTCCCAATCTCATCCTGCCCACTGCATCCGTCTGAGTGCAAGGAGAGAACACGCAAGGCCATACCCAGCCATTTTCCCACCAAAACTAATAGGCAGAAATAAGGGAACTTTATATAATGGTTGACAACCTAATGATTACTACTGACAGCCAGCAATTCAATCTGCACTGGGATGTTTGACTGACTCTTACAGAAAGTAAGATACAACAGCAGACTCAATGCCCTTTGGCACAAAAACATTGTTTTATAATTTATTAAGAATGTATATTTTTGCTTGAATGAGCGCCACATCTGAGGCAAAGTTGTCCACAGAAACAATACAGAACATTTATACTTCATTGAGTAACAGGACCTTAAGTGTTTATTAATTAGGCTGCCTGTTGGATTAGACAGACCTCACAACTAGACAGTACCTCTTTCAAATTTAAGTTAGGACCTTAAGTGTCAACTCTTCATCTAACCCTGTTCTCTGAATACAGCAGTAATTGGATTGTAAATTTACGAATGCATGATTGAAAGCATTTTTTTTTTTAAAAACTGATGTATCATAAATTGCTGATTTAAGGCCCGGGCAGAACTAAGAAGGTTCAGAAATGCATGGATTTATGGATGACTGACAGAACCAAAACTATATTTCCTTTATTGACCATATTAGTCTTTAAATAGTTTGCCATGTCATCACGTTTTCTCCAACTTCAAAACAGAAAAACACGTCGTTGTGCAATTTATGATAAAAAAGGACATAAAATTTAGTACTGAGTGATAGATAAATGCTGTGATGATTATACATAGTTTTTACTTTCAAAAATCAAAACAGAGTAATTTAGAGCAGAACTGGCTGACAATTTTTATGCTTGTCTCAATCTAAGTTGATCCTCATATAAAAAAAAACATTATTGGAAATAAATATTTTTGCGCTTTGACAAACAGAAAAAATGTTTCATAAATGTTAAACTGCGTTTTGGAGTGTAGAAAATGCAGTTGGTTAAAGCTGGATAAATATTATAGATTTTGACAAAAGCAATCCATATTCCTTAAAAAAAAAATCATTTTTTGGACCAAATAATATTCACCAACATCAGCATCATAAGTCACTTTCAGTGTAAGGGAATGTTTCCTTAAAGTACTCTATTGAAGGAAGGGTGCCACAAAATTGAATTAATTGTATTTATCTATTGTATATGAATAATGGCAGCAGATGATGACTGGCAAATGATGAATCTAAATCTTCAAGATAACTGACCTATGTCACAAAACATATGTCCATCTTTATTAGCAAATTATTTAACAAAAATTAAGTACTATTTGGGAAAAAACAGAAAAATCTACTTCAGTGAAGCACACAACAACAAAAGAAAATCAAAATTGCTTTATGGAATCCCTGAGACTCTCTAAGACCTCCATTTTCAAAAACACTTTGGTATGCACCAATGCAAAGAATTCTCATTGGCTCATCGATGGCGTGCTACAAGTGTGACCTGGCACAGACTCAGCCGGCTTGCGATAGCCCGTAGGGATGCTGCAGGGTGTTGCGGTGTGAGGGGTTCCCATTCTGGCAGACATCCCAGATGAAGACGGGGTGGTAGCATGACTGGTACTGTTGCCTCCAGGAGCAGGCTGTGAGATAATGCAGCGCTGATTAACTTCCTGTTCTCCTGGCCTAACGACCAGAGGCACCTAGGCCATGACAAGAATAAAGTGACTTAAGAAAAAAGATAGGAAGGGGATGGGGCTGCTCTTCCGCTTAGTAACTTCTGTAATTTAGCAGTGAAAAAAGCAATAAGACACTGGAAATTAAAAAAGAGCACAACTACTTTATTGTCAGAGAAAGTACAAAAATGCATGGGGAAAATGTGAATTTGGTAAGGATAAGCGAGTACTGCTAATTAACTACTAGTAACACTACTTTCCTCCTTGTGTTTTTAACTAAATTACATCAGCGATTAAATTAATTCCTTTTCTTCCCCTGCGCTCATTTTGGGAGGGATAAATGGCAACAAGAAACTCGTTCAGTGACCTCTGTGCCTCTGAGCACCCAGCCTTTTCATCACTCTTGTCTTTAAAATTGAGCCAGAGCTTCTGTCTCAGTGGACGACGATAATATACAGGGCCACATGGCCTCGTATTAGGAAGAATCCAAACAAAACAACTACAAACTACAAAAAAGTACACCTCTACCTCCGGCTTTTTGCTCCCCCACTCCCTATCTGAACAGATGCCAGGGATTATTCCAAGCCCCCGACCAGCCATAAAGGTGCAATAATCTTATGGCGAGGAAACAAACAAAAACAGACGTGCAGCCATTAAACAGCTGCAAGGAGACAAAGTTTGCATGGGGCGGCGTTATGAGAGGGTAGCGCGCGTTCAGGTTGAGCAAACACGCTTGAGGGTTAGCGCAGAAGGTGGGGAGGCGGGGGGAAATGCGTAAGCAGCACGCTGAACACTGATGGTGCATCAAAGTCAAAGCAGCTGCCGTCAGTGGGCTCTGAACTCTATCTGCTGACCTCGCTGCCTCTAGTCTGCTCTCCGTCACTGGGGAAATATTCAGCGAAGGCTCTCTGAACACACACCTCCTACCTCACTTGGCCCTTAAAGTTAGAATCCACCTCATGTAAGATTGCTTGAACTTCTTTTCGTTATGCCTCAGTCGTCCCCTCTGACATGATCCTAACTAAAGCTTTATCTCCAGGTGTTGTTGTCCACATCACAGATTAAGGCAAACTCCCATGCAAAGCAGATCTATGTGAAGACGAAATCAAAATAAGCTTGCAGCAAAATAGAAGCAGAGACAATAGCTAGTCCAATTGACAAGGTGGTTTGCAAGAAAGGGGGCCTTTCATTTTCCCGAGGAGACGACAACCTGAAACTGTTTGTTGTAAGTGAGCCGTCTCATTTGTTTCTTTTGTCTCGGCAAAAGCTACGACACTCTGTTAGCAGCGGCGGCCGCATCTGAACATGACGGAGCAGTTCCAGAGCTGATGGAGTCGGGGAGGCACAAGTGTTTGTTCTTCTGTTTGCCATGCCAGAACCACAAGGTCTGATTACTGGTTACCTGTCTGTGCATGGCACTTCATTAACATGCTTTCAGGAGCTGTCACTCCTGCGCTCATCAACATGTTCTCTGTTCTCATATCCTCCATACGCACACGCACACGACAACTCCACTCGAGGAAGTGTCTCTTTCCCATAAACGCAAAGGTGAAAAGGAAAGCCACTGTGAGAAAATTTCCGTTCTGAGATGACTGGCTTTTACTGTCTCGCTTTTCAAATGATATTTCCACTGTGAAGGTACAACATTTCCTCCAGAGAAAATCATCTTTGAAGCGTCTACCTATTTGAAATCAGAAATGACACTGAAATATTTATCCCCATTTTATGTCTTTGCATCAAGTCAGGATGCTAGGAGCGGAGGGCAATACATTTTCAGGAAAACACGCATGTTTGGGTTCATCCCATATCCTAATATTATTAGGTTTTATGATGACTTCAGCAGAAACTGCTCCTGAGTCTGATCCGATGAATTTTCCAACGTCTGTGTACTTCAGACCTCAAAAAATGTCAGTAAAAAAATATGGTTCTGGTTTGATGGATATATTCCAATGTAGATTTACAGTCCCTGGATGACCAGAGTGTTCTCTAGTTCTATCAGCACCAACTTTGATTTATGTAACAACATAGAAAGGTGTTGAGAGGAGCAACGCCTCAGCATTTGGATGACAAGCCTGATCCCTAGAAACAACTGTCACTGTTCCATTAGACGGGAGAGATGAGTCTTTAGGCATTATCTGAGGACAGATCAGACACCTGTCTCTAAACACCATCCATAATGTTTCTGCTTTCCTTCTGCAATTTGGGCCTTTGAGTGGAGCAAAATAACAAAGTGAAAGCAACTCGGAATTTGAAAGAAAGACATTTTCAACCTTGTTTTAAAGGTCACGCACTTACAGTTGTCTGTCACTAATTTAGAATATCACCGAATAGTGATTCCATTTAAAAACATAATAATAAATATTTCAAGTTTTTTTCTGTTAATTTTGATCACTTGGTCTTAAAGGTAATAATAAAAGCATAACATTTATTTTCTTAGAAAATTTGAACATTAAAAAAAACAGCATGTTTAACCAAAAACTATGATGACTTGGCCATTGTCCAGCAGGAAGTCACTGACATCATCCATCTAGGAAGGTAAGTCACAAAAGGTCGTTGCTAAAGAAGCTGACTGTTCATAAAGTGCTCTAATGGAAAGTTAACTGAGAGGAAAGCATGGGAGAAGGTAGTGAGGCAAAATCCATTGAAGATTTTGGCAAAGACATCAGAAGGGTCTCACCTGGACAAAGAAGAAAAAGCAATGGATTTTCCTCAATGCTTCAAAGCACTCTTTTAAGTTTTGCATTTACAAACCAAGGTCCCAGAGTTTGGTTGAAGTCCAGTCTGAAGTTTCCAGTCAGTGATGACTTGGGGAGTCAAGTCATCTATTCCACTTTGTTTTATCAAGTCCAAAGTCAACGCAGTAGTCTATCTGGAAATTGTAGGGTGCCACTTGCTTCTCTCTGCTGACAGCAGAGTTTCCAGCAGGACTCTGCCCCTTTCTACACTGGCAAAAGTACCAATAGTGGTTTCAGTGACCATGGTATCATTCTGCTTGATTGGCCAGTGAACTTCCCTGACCTAAACCCCACAGAGAATCAATGCAGTATTGTCATGAGGAAGATGAGAGACACCAGAACGGACAATGGAGACGAGGTAAAAGCAGCTATTAAAAAAACCCAGGTTACATAACGCCTCAGCAGGCTGACCGACTTCATGCCAGGGAACAAGGACTCTGTAATTTCGGCTAAAGGAACCCCAAACTGTAAAACACAGATTTTACAGTATGAAAATCTGTATTTACAGAACTGTATTTTACAGTTCTGTAAAATACAGAACTGTAAAATACAGTTTTCAGTAGGTTGGCATTTCTGTGTTAAAAATGTAATGGTCCTTGTTATACTCTAATTTTACAAGAAGAAAAAAGATAGAATATTAAAAAGACATAATTTAAATAAAATACTCTGGTTTAAAGTATTTACACAACACTGTATATTATTTTCACATTTGTATTCCAATTTATTGAGATGTACCTGTTTCCTAACTTCACAGTTTAAGGCAGTGGTTCCCAAATATTTTCTGGCCCCCCGTAGGGATTACAACAACCCCCCCACCCAAAAAAAGAAAAAAAAAAAATCAAGTGGGCACACACATCGTACAACCAGACATTAACCTATACACATATTTTGTTTTCAAACTCCGCTGAAGCTTATTTCACACTTCAGGTTGCAACAAAACAAACTACAAACCATCTTTACAGTGAAACACTTTTGTGTAACTGGTTTTTTTTTATCTCACTCATCCATACCGTCCCCCCCCCCCGGTCCGCCCTGCAATGGCACTGCGCCCCCCACTTTGGGAAACACTGATTTAAGGCAAGAATTGATGAAAAAGCAAAACAAAACAAAACAAAACAAAAAAACTAAGCACAATGACTCATTCCTTACAAAGTCGGCTGCAGTCAGTCTTCATCACTCCACCACAAAATAAGAGGAAAAAAAAATTTAACTGTAAAAACATATGTTTGCCCATTACAGTATTGTTCCAGTTATATTGGTCCTCCAGTGACACTAATGAAAACGCACTTAATAAATAGCCATATTAGAACTAAGTTTAGAAACAGTATTGATTGCAGTAAAAGCTTGAGCTAATGAAATGAATATGAGAGAGCAGAGTAATGTGAAAGAATAGATGGAGGGAAAGTCTGAGAAGAGCACAGCGCCTACAGCCTGCCTTGTGGTGAAGTCTGGGGAATGCATCCTCAAAGCTTTGACCTTGCCCTGCACTTGAAAGCAGGAAGTGGGTGAGAAAGGGAGGGGCTGTGGGGAGGGGGGCAAAGGAGGGATACAGTGAGAGGAGCCCTCTCTTATGACCTGGGTTTTTACTGTCGAGTGCCAGGTCATCTGATATTTCCTCCAGGGCAGCCCAGGAAACCAACCTTACCAGGGCCAGGCACAAATGGACTTGTGATGTGTTTGGGGAGGGCAGAGGGGTTTGCTGAAGCACCAGGCAATCACGAGATTACAGTCCCACACACACACGCACACACACACAAAAAACTAATGCAATTAGACACAGATGGAGATGAGCAGAAGAGAAGAGGATGAAGGAGGAGGGTTGGGGAGTTACTGAAAATGGAGAAGATAATCAAAAAGGAGAGAAGAGGAAGAAAGTTTGAATTTTTTTTTACCCCCATGACAATAAAAATGGATTTAAAACAGTAGAAGTGTGACGACATGGTGATTAAAGAAAGTGTGCTTTGGTTCGATTCTGCAAGCAAAAGCACCTAGGTTGAATATTATCGCTCTTTTTTTTGTTTATACTTCATGAATTCTTAATGCACAAGCAATGGTGTATCACACACCATATCTTCGCAATCTCATATGGTCATATTCCCTTTTTTTTATGATCGAGAAAACATTCAGATAGACGGGGAAAATTTCAGCCAACTGTAACCTGCAGCTAGCCTTAAAAACAGTCTGAATATGTGTTATAGGGCACGCAGAGGATTCACTATGAAGACAAATGGTCAGGGTAGGCGAAAAGAGGCAACTTAATGGAGATGAGACAGGAGAGAGGGAGAGTCAAAGTGAGAAAGTTTGGAAAGTGAAAGTAAGCTACAATAGAGTTTCCTGTTGACAGATGCACTTGGCATCTGGTGGAGAGGAATGAGGCTATTCTACGAGTCCCTGTGCTGGGTTAAAAATATGCCCTCTACACCATGCTGCTCATAAGGATCTGCATGGGGCCTCCCTCCTGACAGGGAGGAGTGGAAGTCACACTGTGTCCACTCTGTTACTCCACTGTGAAGAGAAAAAGAGTTGTTGTGCACCTTCTTCCATATAACCAGTAGCCATCCTGCATTTTGACAGCTGATGTGTTGGGGGAAAAAAATAATGCATGGATAAATCTGATATCAAGATAAAAATTATATTTACATTCATTGGACAACGCCATTCACATTTATCTGAACCCTAAGTATAGAGGTGTGAAAAGGTTTTGACATAATTTCTCAGTAAATTATGTGATAGTATAAGAACATTTTAGTGGAGAAAAAAATAGTAAAAAAAAAATATATATATATTTTTTAACAAAATCACCATCTTTACAATTATTTGTACCCCTGTTTCAAATAGTTTATGCAACATAAAAAAGATAGCATTTAGTTTTCCCCAATAATATAATATTGGAGCATTAGGACAGAAGGAGCTTTGACCTTTCTTTGCAGTTTTCCTAGACCATCCAAATGGTGGATGATATGAACTTAAAGTTGTGTCACAATACGTGGTACTATTAAAGTGACAATAAAAACTATAACTTACGTTCACTTAAATAAACATGATTTGTATCAATAAATTGTTCACAGAAATTGCATTTAATCATACTTTCAGAAATATTGCTATGCAATACTGTCATTGAACAAACAGCGGAGTAAATAGTAAAACTAACATTTCAGACAGGCTTGATGTTTATTAAACATCACTAAATTGTGATTTATCATGACAATTATAAATTAAATTCTTATAATAATCAATAAACAATATGACAAATGCCTGCCCCTAGATAGGACTTAGGTTTTAGGAGTAAGGAGTTAGGAGTCCATGGATGAAGGTTTATTTTCTGCCTGGGGAATAATCTGTCGACTGGCCATATGTTTTGAATTAATATCCTGCTGATACCCAGTGATGACTTTTTTTCAGTTTTCTGGCAGAGTACACCAGATATTTTTTAAACACCTCCTGGTTTTTTCTAACATGCTCATAGTATGATTTATAACAACTGATGTCCCACAGTAACACAGTTCCTTTGCTGTACTGAACAGTGGACGTGGGTTGCTTTCATTGCTATAACGTTCAATATAAGTCTGGTCAAACACTCGGGTGGCAGTGGCTCAGAGGGTTGCTAGTTCAAACTCCTGTTCATCTTAAATGCGACATTCGTCACACTGTACATCCCTGCGGTTTTCAAATTGTTTTTAGGGCGACACGTTTGCAAGGTTAGAGGAGAAGCATGTCGGTCAAGATATCAGACTCTGTTTATCTAACTCACTGTGTGCCTTTTGATCTCCTGCAGTCCTGCTTTCTCTAGCATTACAAAACTTGGAAGGAGCAAGACAAACCATCCACTGGCCTACATTATACATAGTTTTGGGATCAATTTGGCATCGATTCTGGATAGTGATGCCTTCCAGTAGCTGGTCAATGCTTATCTTCACCTTTCTACTTGGCATGCTGGTCATAAGACTGTTCTGAAAAAAAAAAAAAAAACCAAGGCATTCTCATGGGTGGAGGACTCATCTCACTTCACCTTCCTGCTCCCAAAATCAATGATACCTACAGCAGCTGCTCTGCTAGCGCTCTGTTGTGTTTACTGTACTGCTTCTTTATGCTATATATGCTAGAACAAGTATTTGCAGTAGTGACAACAATAGCAGGGGAGCGGTTTAATTTTGGAAGGTTGTTGTTAAAAATAAATGTGTTTTGTTTGCGGGAGATAGATCAGCCTGTTATACTGACTGCAGGAATTTTCTGTCATTTGTGAGAGAAGTCAAAAAGAAAGAACATCTTTGAGAAAAAATAGCAATTCATTTGAATTACAAGATGACCCACTCAATCATAGCTGAAGTTATACATTAGGCCACAAATTTCAATCATGGTTTTATCTGACCAGAGCACTTTCTTCCACATGTTTGGGATTTCTTATGGCTTTCTGTCAACATTGGTCTTCTTCTTGCTAATGTGAGGCTGCTGGGACTGAGTGGTCGGACTCTTACAATGGGGAAATTGTGGGTTTGATCCCAGATTTTCCTTCCATCATATGAAAATGTGCTAGTCACTTAACCTAAAGTCCCAACCAATGTGTGAGTGTGGCCTAGTGAATTAGAGTGTACAAAAATGACCAGAAGAGTTCTATATAAGCTCAGTTAATTTATAATTTATTCACTTCATAAATACTGAGAATCTGTCAGTATTACAAAAGTTGTAATACTGACAGATTCTCCCACCTGAGCTGTGGACCTTTGCAGCTCTTACAGAGTTACCATGGACCTGTTCACTGTTTTTTGAATAATGCTCTTATTCCCCAACCTATGAGTTGAGGTGCAGGGATATGTACCAGGATGAGATGATTCAGGATTCACTAACTGTTTTCATACATAGAAAATATTCTAGGGTGAACATCAATATGATTAAGTGTCTTAGAGACGCAAACAAATAAAAAATAATGAATCGATGCATTTCAGTGCTCCTGTTACTTGGATTTAATGTATGTTTCTTTTATTTCACTGAATGAAAAAGTTGCCACGTTATGCTGTTGGGAAAGATTAGAGAATAAGACACAGATCAGCCAAAAGAGTCGACTTTAGTGCCATGGCTTCTGTCTATGCTGCTTTTTTTTTTTTTTTTTTAACTTTGAGTACAACATAAACTTTGAAAACTCATAAGTGTGAATAAGAATAAATCAGCAGCCACGTACACTGAGTGAGGAGTCATCATAAAGTTGACTAAGATGAAATACATCCATCTTCTTGTCAGCCATGATTAAGGCGTGTTGTAACTCAATGTTTGTTACTATGCACAAGACCCATATGGGACCACCCATTGTTGTATCCGTGAGAGCCGTATGTAGAGTGATGATTGCGCTATAATTTTTTTTTACTCTTCTTTCTCTCCCTCTATTTTCGAAGGTCTCTAACCTCCAACATGTCTCTGAGATGTGCTGTAGTATTGACAGGAATACAAAGTATGGCGTTCCTTAAAAAGGAGAAAAATTCCATAAAGGGCTTTACTATATTGCATAGCACACGGTGTCCAGGCTTGCTCCTGATGGCCCAGGGCTGCCTGACCTCTTGCGCCTGCACTGCACGTCCTTTTCATCAGCTATGCAGCTGGATGTGTGTTTCGCTCTGTTGACAGCCAAACCAAGGAGAACAGAGGGTGGCCAAGTCTGTGTGATCATGAACTCCCCACAACCCCGCTACCAAGACTCCGGGCTGTTTCGCCGCCTCCGTTTCCCAACTTTTCTTCCGTCTAAACTGTTTGCCAGAGGACAGAAGTGCCGCGGGAGGAGTCAAAATTACAACATGTGTCTCCTCGATTTCCAATTCTTTCCTATATGTCTTTTTATCTGACGTGTGCTTTTATTTTGGTAGACAGCAGATATTGGAAGTGCCATGTCTGATTGAACAGCCAACAGCTAGATGGTCTGTTTGATTCCTATTACAATTTCAGTGTTTGAAGGAGTGCGGGTATAAACGTTACATTTTTGCCTTTCTTATTCTCCCTTTGAAAACGGTCTTGCAGCTAAGATCCAAAGAGAAGCATTAAATGTCACCAAAATATGATTAATGTATTATTCTTTTCAGAGAAGAGACATTGTGGGAATCTAAACTCAAATATAACCAAAATGTTCCCAAAAGCCAAGGAGAGGCACATTTATGCATGAATCAAGTGGTAGTGGGATTCAGAAGGTCAACACATCGCTTATCAATCACCTGATGTCAGCTTTCATTTTAATACTCATTCTAGACTGATGCAAAGGAAGAAGAGTGGAGCTCAGATTATCCCACATTCAACACAACTGCACAGGATTCAGCCTTGTGTGGTTCTGAAAGCCTATTTATTTCAGGCTCTAAAATCAATTAATGCTGGCATTATCCTCTGAATTGCACTATTCACTGCAGCCAAATAAGCAGGGCACCCTTGCATGAAAGTAATTTTGACTTTTAATCCAAAAACCCTCCCCAACCGGAACCACCTACAGGTCAATCTTCAGAACTGCAGATATCTGTGGCGCTGGAGCCATGCACATGTGCAAGCTGGCTTCTGTGACAAGAATGCGTTTATGAGTTTGAAGCGTGCTGCGTAGCGTTTGGGTGATGTGCAGACAAAAATCCTCAATTCTCGCCGGTCTCTCGCTGGCATCACAAAAAGAAATCACAGATAAATGCAAAAATGATGAAGTAGGTCTTGGAAAAATGGTGATAGGTAGTGAGGATAGAGAGCTGGGGAAGATAAAAGAGCTAGATAAGAGGAAATCCAAGAAATAAAATCCCACTGAGGTATTTTATGCATAAAAGTGCTAAATAAGATTTGCCTAATCAGCATTAATATCTTTGCTATAGGAGACGATACACTGATTTGCAAAAGTATTCATATCTGTTGAACTGCTTGTCATTTTGTTACATTAAAACCACAAACCTCAATGTATTTTAATTAGCAGGTTATTTGAGAAATCAACAAGAGAAAGCAATACATGTTTTTTTTTTCTTTCTTTTAACTTTAGCTGAACAAATAAATATAGGGAAAGTGTGGCATAATTGTTTTTATGCCCCCTCCACCACAGTCCTCAAACTTAATTTGCCTCCTATTTTGCTTTAATACCCTTAAATAAAACATAGAGACCTTTAGAGGTCTCCTGCTAAATACGACACAGGTCAAGGATAGAATTGTGGAGCAGCCTAAAGCAAGGAAAAGCCAAAAAATTCTATCCAACTTTGAGATTCTCAAAGAAAAGCAATCAATCTATCATTCAAAAATAAAGAGAATATGTTGAAACTGCAAGCCTTGTAAAACATGGACGTCCACCTGACAGGTCAAGCAAGGTAAGCAGTAGACAGAGAAACCACTAAGAGGACTTTGCTAAGGAAATTCAGAAGTAGATGTATCTTGACAGGATGACTATGAGTCATGCACTTGACAAATTGGGCCTTGCTGAGACTTGTTTGTCACAAGTCTTGAGGGGTAAAACAGAAAACCTGGAGAAAAAGTTACTCTGACCTCCTTTTTATTATGTATGAACCAGAAAGTTTATCACAACATTTATAAATAGTTATGGCAATAATGATAAAAGTAATAAGTTATTTTCTGGCCACAGATTGTGTGGCTGTGACAGAAACCCAATGCAGTCAAAACCACATAATCACAAATACTTTTCTTGTAAACTTAAACAAAAAAAAGTCAATAAGATAAATCAACACAGAACAATTGACTGAATAATCTACATCAGGACACCAGTAAAATTAAGTAGGTATATTTTATTGCTAAATGCCAAACAATAACCGCATTCAACCATATTTTTTTATTTTATTGTTATTTATCGCTGACTTCAGCAACAATGGAAAATATAAATATCCTTTATTGTCCCATAGTAGGAAAGTTGTGGAGTATAAATACAGTAAAAGTTGCAAAACTGAGAGTATTTCCAGTTTTTGAGTTTCTAAACATCATCATGTTAAATGTATCATCATCAAATTAAATCAAAGCTGCTATGACGATAAAAATAATAACAAAAAAAAAGGTATTATAATTGCCCATGCCTACTATGCATAGCGGAAAACTAATGCTGCATTGTACTGAGCAAACCACTCCCACCATAAGACAAGGCGATGACGGCACATGCTGATACTTTCCTTCAACAGGGACAGAGAAACTGATCAGATGTTTAGGAAGATGAATGACGCCAAATTCAGGGAAAGAAAATTTGTTAGACACTGAAAAAGAACTGAAACTGAGACTTTTAGCTTTTACCTGTGTTAAACCGAATGAGACAAATTGAGTAAATTGAGACAATTGCAGCAAAATGAGGTTCTACAAAATACTGCATCAGGAAGGTTAAATACAAGTGCAGGAAAAGATCAAATGAAACCTTATTTAATTTGTCCTTCACTTCCCAACAATGTAGTACTTTGTGTTGATATTTTGCGCAAACACCTAAATATGCATTGCCATTTGAGCTAGTATGTTACATAAATTTATTTCCACTAGGCACAGTATAATTATAACTCTGTCCTGTCCATCCATAAAGAGTGACACGCTGAGCTCTTGTAGGAAGGGAAAAAAGACATGAATACAGGAGAAGCCTGAAATTTTCACCAGAGAGATGACCACATCCCCGCTCAGGCCAATTAGCCAGCAGAAACTCTTTCATTTCCCGAACAACTTGTCAGCATGAAAGGATCACCCTTTGTCTGTCAGACTCGTGCTTTTATCCTCTTCTGCTACGTCCTGCACACAGTTAGTCCAGCAGGAAAACACGCGCACAGACGTGTAACCCTTTAATTCAGCCAATGAACGACTTACATTCCTGCGGCTCCCTGCTCTGTTCCTGTCATCTCTCGGTTTGCCTGACAGCGCACACGCCTCAGCAGAGCAAACATATTCACGTATGACCAGTAACGGCAAGCGCCGACACTCATACAATAGAATACCAGTCAAATCCTCGCATGAACAGCTCTCATTTTATCTCTCCTCAGCTGCTGCCATCGCTCTGACTTATGTGATTGTTAGTTTAGAGAGAGGACTTTTCTTTAATTTAAGTGAGCGTGAGCGCATGAGCGTGTTGCTTGTGTGTAGCGATCTGTCCAAAGCATCGCCTGGCCATGGCTGTATTGTTTGGCCTATCAGACAAGCTGTCAAGTACTCTGCCTCCCTCCCTCTCTCTCGACTCTCTGCCGCTTTGTGTTGACGTTACAATAACGGAAATATGGGACTGTGAAGGTCACGGATGCCTGAAGCCGAACCGACCGACAAAAGCCAGTTCACATTTCCTCATGCCAGACACATATATTACGCTAACAATCCACCTAAGATGCAGTCAATGGGCACTCAACATGAGCAATAATCACATTCAATGACATTTTTACTAAACTGACATTAGAAAAAGCTGAAGTGGATCTCTTGAGCGCAGCTCCATAGATTTCTCGTTTGCTCTCTCGCCCCCCACCCCCCACAAAGCAAACTTCCCTTAACTTTTCTGCTTCTATCTGCATACCGCCATCTGCCTCTTACACACTTTCAGTCTCTCTCACATCTCTCCCCTCTGAAAGTTCGGCCCGTTGAGAGAGGCTGCTCTTTGTGAAGGCTGAACTCGCAGACGGTCAGAGATCGATCAACCAGACACTCCGATGTCCTGCTCCCTTTGTGAGCCCAATCTGGCTCTCAGCACCTCTTCTCTGTTTATCTCCCACACGTCTCTCGCTGGCTGCATGCTCTTAATTAAACATGCCGCATGGCTATTAATTGTCAACCAGATTCAATTTGTTCCCCGGGCACGCCATGAATGGGCCTCTCCTCCCAGAACAAAGGTGTCCGAACAACCGTGTCAGAGTTGGACAAAAGGCCCACGGCATCACTTCTATCTCAAACAAGCGGAGCTGCTACTAAGCAGCAGGCAGCCATTGAACGAGGTGCTATCCACACAGGTTTCCAAGGAAAGATGCTCAGTGACATTTAGACAAAAATGGAGAAATTTTATCACAGTTTAGCTGATATACATTTTCAAATGCGCTTAATTCATTTATAGATATTTTTTCTTTTACAAGAAAACCCTTCAGAGATATCTTAGAAGTTGGCAAGGGCTAGTTACCATTGTAAAAGTACAAAATAGTCGCTTTCTATTGTGCACAGGTTGAATTGCTTGTTAACACAAATGGCGAGTCAGCTGATCACATAGCAACAGCTCAATGCATTTAGACAACTAGATTTGGTGAAAACATTTTGCTGAAGCACAAACGGAGCATCAGACTAGGAAAGAAAGGACTTTTAAGTGATCATTGAACATGCCGTGATTGTTGGTGTCAGACTTGCTGGTCTGAGTTTTCCAAGAACTGCTGATCAACTGGGATTTTCACATACGACCATTTATAGGGTTTACAGAGAATGGTCCCAAAAAAGAGAATATATCCAGTGACTGGCCGTTGAGTGGACAAACATGCCTTGTAGGTGTCAGAGGTGAGGAGAGAGTGGGCAAACTGAATTCATGATGACAGAAAAGTAACCAGTCATTATAGCCAAGGAATATGGAACCGTTCTTGAAAGCACAACTTTGAAGCAGACGGTCTGAAAAAGCACAGGCCCAAACCAGGTATCAATCCTGTTAAGTATGGAACATAAAACTCACACTGCAGTTTCAACTTCAGCTAGCAGCGATTCAGGCTGTAGGTGTACTTGTACAAGAGTATTTTCGTGGCACACATTGAACTTTTTAGTAAGTTAACTTTTTTTTTTTCTATGAAAGGTGCTTTATAAAAAGCTTTGATCACTAAGTGCTATATAAAGAAAACTAAAATGTCTAAACTTCATTTTATTGCACAGTGTGATGTTCTCATTTTTATGTACTCATCATGTAGCAACTTGAACGATATCGCAGCAGAAATGTGCTGTACAAATAAACTTGCTTTGCCTTTAGCACCAACTCAGCCTACCTTACTGTTGCTGCTGGTCATGTCCATCCCTTAATGACCACACTGTACCCCTCTTCAGGTGGTTATTTCCAGCAGCATTTTATTAATGGTCAAATCATTTCAAGCTGTCTTCAATAACATGGTAATGAATTAACAGTACTCCAATAGGGTCCACAGTCAGTATATCTCAATACAACAGAGCTCCTGATGTACTAGAATGAAACATCTCTGTCAGGGAACAAAACTTTGTGATGCTGTAATGTAAATGTGGAGCAAAATCTCAAAGGGATGGTTGCTACAGTTTGACAAATTTATGCCATAAAACTTGAGGCAGCTATGAAGGATACAAGGGGACAACATATTTTTGCAAAGATATATACCCTGATTTTAAAAAGTATTTTAGAACTAAAGATTTCAAGTTTAATGTCCTTAAAATTAGTTGAAAGAGAAAATGCTGGAGTGACCAGAATATCTGATGTACTGATTAAATCACAGACTATATGTTCACCCTCTATCACTATGCTGTGTTGCTGCACACAGCAACACAGCATAGCAACACATTGGCCAGCTTTGTTAAAAAGCAGATGGCCATACTTTTCGTTTTTTTTGCACGAAGACAACTTTGGTTGTTTCAGAATCAGACTAGAGGGTCATTGTGTGGAAACCAAACGGGCACCAGTAACACTTGTTTTAAAAAAGTCTGCAGCCACCAGGAGCATTTCTGCCATGAAACTAAATGTAGCCAACAATTATCAACCTCCAATTATTGTGTTCCTCTTAATAGGACAATAGCAAAAGGGCACAATTTCTGGCTCATTGAGCATTTGAAACTACTCCCAAATTGAACAAGTTTATTCTAGTAAACTTAATTAGATTTTTTTTGACACAATAAGTGTTTTAAAATCACAGTAGCCTTGGGGCGTGCTGTGGTGGCGCAGCGGGTTAGCACGCCCCACGTTTGGAGGGCCTAGTCCTTGACGCGGACGTTGTGGGTTCGACTCCCGGTCCCGACCACCCTCACCGCATGTCTTCCCCCCTCTTCTCAACATCCTTCCCGTCAGTCTACTGTCAAAAAATGTGAGCCACTAGCGCCGCTAAAAACTCTTCAGAGGAAGAAAAAAAAAATCAAAATAGCCAATACATGGCATGGCAATATTATTATTGTACTATAATTATTACTATGTTGTTTTAGCAGCAGTATGGTTAATTGTTGCTGTTCAGTTCAAACGGAAACAGATAAATCCTTTCATGCCCTTTAGTTTTTAATTTATATGTCAATACTGTGATATTTTTACTCAAGGTTATTATAGCAAGAGAATCTCATACCAGCCCAAATCTATTTGGAATCAAACAAATAAATAACCCTGCGGTTGCTGAGAGGAGCAAGCAGCAACCAAGGAACAATATAATTTATAGCCATGCATCAACGTTACTGGAGGCTGGTCCAGCATTGAGTCAGAGCCCACAGAGCAAAAATATCCATCCCCTTTGCAATTCCATCAGCCGTCCCACCTCTCTGTCACCCCAGCCATCACCCCAATCAGTGCTCCCTTTCCAAAGTCCAAAAGCTAAAGGGCCCAGGCTGGTGCCAAAAAGGTCTGGCTTGGGTTATCGTGTCACATAAAGGCATAAACCAACCCGTTCTGAGCCCTCTGAGTCACACACAAAGCAAAACCCAAATCAAAAGCTCACACTGAGACCTACATTCCATTGTGTGGCAAGTCTTGTTCAAACACTATGTTGTAGAATTTTTAATGAGCGTTTGACGAAGGTGCTGTAGCATACGGAGAGAGGAGATGTTTTCCCTAGTGGGCTTCTGTGCTTGCCTCTTCAGCAATCCCAATATTTTTGCTGCTGGTGAAATTCACAGAGCATTTGAGGAATTACTTATTTAAAAGATAAGGTTTCCTCTGTTGTCAGCAAAAAAGAAAGAAATAAAAGAAACACTTCTTGTCCATAAGAGGCAAAACCCAATGCGGTGTGAAATCAAAGGTCACCTAGAGACAACTAGCACTAACAGGCAGGAGCAGGGGTGACAAACGCTTCCTCTATGTGCTCCCCAAATTAATTAAGACCGGAGATTTAACGTGGCATCTCTCTCACAAAGGAGAACAAGCAGCCGTGTTATTGTTAAAGCAGGACTTCTAAAAGAACAACGCTCCTCTTTTCACTGTGGTAATCACAGCATGTTTACCCATGTCTCCTAAATGACTGCTTCATTGAATGTTTTATGTGGCAGCTTTGAGAAGTCATTGATCTCTGTCTAGGCTCTGAGACACCTCCGTCGAGTCTGCTTCAGCTGCATAAGTCCACCTGCTTTCAGCCCAGAATCCTTGGGGCAATGCATTGAATGTCTTACCCCAGGCAGCCTGCTAATCCGCTCCATTCGCAGGTGTCTCTGTCTGGCCGCGAACACAAGATAAGCACAAGCCTGAAGGAGACAGCGACGGCCAATAGACACAAAGTGCACAGGCGATTGTGCCTTCGCACCAATCCACAGCCAGTCACCCAGCAGAGGAGACGGGCTGAAAACAGCAGGTCTGAGACCAGGCCCGAATAATGACACCTCATCTGGGAGCACCCAGCGAGAAACATCTGCATCCCCTTATCTCCACAATGGCTTCACAATCAAAGCGACAAGCCGATCATTTACTGGATTACTCCGCAGTAAGCTGCTGTCTAATGTTCACTCACAGATTAGTGTGGTGGAAATGTTTACACCAAGCGAACCGGGGCAAAAAAGTTGTCTCGTCTTAGATAAGAACGAGGGACTGGCAAGGTAGCCCTAGGCATGGCTTCAACTGCACTTACCAAGCATTGATTCCAGTTACAACTTTCAGTGAGCCAGTCGTGCTTGAGAAATTTTAACAAGCCAGGGTTTAATTAGTCCAAGAGAGTAATTTTGAGACATATAATGTCGAACGGTATCGCTACAATTAAAGCATTGAGCCAGTATTAAGGTGGAAGCACAATACTTTTAAATACAGTCAGGGGTCTAAGTAAAGAAGATGAATTTAATTTCAATAAATGTTGAATGGTCACAGTTTGGGACAATTAATTTTACACGATGTAGTTGACTCCAGACAGAAAGCCTGAGAGAAATAAAAGTTTGGCTAATTAGATTTCCTATCAAGGGCAGTCACACCACACTACATAATATCCAACAAATGTATTGCTTTAACAAACGCTTCATTTATACTGCATTAACAATGAGGGCTCCATGTCCTTGATGTTGGTGAAATATGGAGAGGGGAGCTCAGATCGTACCAATCACGTGTAAGGGCATGCTCAGTTGTACCTTTTGGCCTTTTAATGGTCATTTATTGTTCATCAAGTGTGCGTGTGGGTGAGAGCTTGCAGGTCCCTACGTGTGTTTTATGAGTTGTCTCCTCCAGTTGGGGGCAGCACTGCCCTGGCCTCAGTGGCTCCATGCACTCATCCATCCCACGTCTTGTCTAATTAAACATCGTTAACATTCATCCCAAGGTCTTATGCAGATGAGCACAGAGGGAATGTGGTGCACTGCGCATTAAGAAAACAACTCGGGGGGTGGCAGGGAGGTGAGCGCTGGGATGAGATGGGGTTGTAACCGAATTGAGACGTGCCTGGATATCTCCGATTTGACCTCATTCATCAATTAATTACCACCATTAGTAGGAGGTGATGTGGAACCAAAGCTGAAATCACTGCACCGTGGTATCTCCACCACCAATTTGTTGTCCGCATGCATGTGTGTGTGTGTATGTGTGTGCTCTTGAAAGACAGGATCCCATTAAGAAGTGATCCAGGTACGTTTGAGTGTGTCTGTGTGTATGTGTACCTACTCTATGACCAGAAAGGCAGACGTGTAGACAAAGTGACAGGCATCAGGCCAAACTCTGCCATCGCTGTCTACTCAACAGAGCTGTGATCGCAGCTCAGTCCTGTCATGTGGCTGTCACTCTATCATTCACAGTCATACAAACACCATACAATCACACCTCACCACTCTGCAGCCGTACAAACACCTACCATGGCCCCATCTTGAAAGGCCCCCTTTGTTCTTTATAGAACAGTCGCTTGCGGTGCATTTGGGATGGAAACTTGAAAAACAAGCGGTAACTGTGCCCTTCCTTACATGTTGACTTCCCTAGTTTATCCCAGGAGTCATAAACCCAGTTGTCTGATGTTCACACAAAACAAAAGAAAAATAATTTTAAGAGTAGTGTATCAGACAAGCAACTGAAATTAATAAAAGTTGCATCAGTAAAACATTTTGCAAATAAATTTCATACCTAAATAAGATTTCATAAAAAAGTGCCATGGTATACATAAATATTATACATATGAGGACAACTTCGTAGGAGTTCCTGGTAGCAATGTGTAAAAACCCTTAAATTATTTTATTACAATAGCATTTTTGCACAAGAGAAAAATAATTATACATGAAATTTATACCACATTAAATTAGAAAGTTATTGAAATAGTTTGACAACTGAAAGAAGTAATTAATTAATTAGAAAAATTCTTCAATTGGATTTATTCTAGAGGAATTGCTTAAATTAAAAGTTATATAAAAATTCCCTTCTCACCCACCGCGGGTGGTGTTTCTTCCTCTTAGCTCGGGTCCTCTACCAGAGGCCTGGGAGCTTGAGGG